>CM055900.1:1765196-2080196 GCA_029582155.1 Panopea generosa
CACATACGCCCTCACATCCCTAACACCCCCGTTATACACACCAGACAAAACACCCATCTATACACAAACACCCTCACATTCCTAACACCCGTCATACATCCCAGACACAACACCCATCTATACACATACAATCTCGCATTCCTAACAACCCCGTCATAAACCGCAGACAAAACACCCATCTATACACATACACCCAAACATCCCTAACACCCGTCATACACCCCAGACACAACACTCATCGATACACAAACACCCTCACATCCATAACACCCGTCATACAACCCAAACACAACAACCATCTATACACATACACCCTCACATCCCTAACACCCCTGTCATACACCCCAGACACAACACCCATCTATACACATACACCCTCACATCCCTAACACCCGTCATACACCCCAGACACAACACTCATCGATACACAAACACCTTCACATCCCTAACACCCGTCATACAACCCCAGACACAACACCCATCTATACACATACACCCTCACATCCCTAACACCCCCGTCATACACACCAGATAAAACACCCATTTATACATATACAATCTCATATCCCTAACACCACCGTCATACATCCAGACACAACACCCATCTATACACATACACCCTTACATCCCTAACACCCGCCATACACCCCAGAAACAACACCCATCTATACACATACACCCTTACATCCCTAACACCCGCGAGACACCCCAGACACAACACCCATCTATACACATACACCCTTACATTCCTAACACCCGTCATACAACCAAGACACAACACCCATCTATATACATACACCCTTACATCCCTAACACCCGTCATACAACCCAGACTCAACATCCATCTATACACATACTACCTCACATCCCTAACACCCGTCATACACCCCAGACACAATATCCATCTATACACATACACCCTCACATCCCTAACACCCCCGTCATGCACCACAGAAACAACACCCATCTATACACTTACACCCTCACATCCTGAACACCCTCGTCATAATACATCCAGACACAACACCCATCTATACACATACACCCTCACATCCCAAACACCTGTGTCATACACCCAGACACAACACCCATCTATACACATACACCCTCACATCCCTAATACCCCCGTCATACACCCAGACACAACACCCATCTATACACATACAACCTCACATCCCTAATACCACCGTCATACACCCAGACACAACACCCATCTATACTCATACACCTTCACATCCCTAATACCCGTCATACACCCAGACATATCACCCATCTATACACATACAACCTCACATCCATAATACCACCGTCATACACACCAGTCACAACACCTATCTATACACATAAACCCTCACACCCTAACACCACCGTCATACACCCCAAAAACAACACCATTCTATACACATACACCATCACATCCCTAACACACCGTCATATACCCAAACACAACACCCATCTATACAAATACACCCTCGTATCCCTTACACCCAGACAAACACCAATCTTTAGTCATACACCCTCACATCCTTAACACCCCGTCATACATCCCAGACACAACACTCATCTATACACATACACCCTCACATCCCTAACACCTCTGTCATACACCCAGACACAACACCGATCTACACACATACACCCTCGCATCCCTAACACCACACGTCATACACCCCAGACACAACACACATCTATACACATTCAATCTCACATCCCTAGCATCCCGTCATGCACCCAAACTCAACACCCATCTATACATATAAACTCTCACATCCCTAACACCCAGACACAACACCCATCTATAGACATACACCCTCATATCCCTAACACCCAGACACAACACCCCTCTATAGACATACACCTTCACATCCCTATTACCTCCGTCATACACCCAGACACAACACCCACCTATACACATACACCATCACATCCTTTACACCCGTCATACACCCCAGACACAACACCCTTCTATACACATACAATCTCACATCCCTAACACATCCGTTATACACCCAGACACTAAACCCATCTATACATATACACCCTCACATCCCTAACACCACCGTTATACGTCCCAAACACAACACCCATCTATACACATACACTCTCACATCCCTAACACCCATCTATACACTTACACCCTCACATCCCTAACACTCCGTCATACACCCCAGACACAACACCCATCTATACACATACACTCTCACATCCCTAACACCCATCTATACACTTACACCCTCACATCCCTAACACTCCGTCATACACCCCAGACACAACACCCATCTATACACATACACCCTCACACCCCTAACACCCCGTCATACACCCCAAACAAAACACCCATCCATACACATACAATCTCACATCCGTAACACCCCGTCATACACCCAAACACAACACCCATCTATACAAATACACCTTCACATCCCTAACACCGTAACACAACACCCAACTATAGACATACACCATCACATCCCTCACACCTCCTCATACACCCCAGACACAACAACCATCTATACACATACACCCTCACATCCCTAACACCTCCATCATACACCCATACACAACACCCATCTACACACATACACCCTCACATCCCTTACACCCGTCATACACCCCAGACACAACACCCATCTATACACCTACACTCTCACACCACTAACACCACCGTCATACACCCAAACACAACACCCATCTATACACATACACTCTCACATCCCTAACACTTGTCATACACCCCAGACACAACACCCATCTATACACATACACCCTAACATCCTTAAAACCACCGTCTTACGTCCCAGACACAACACCCATCTATGTACATACACCCTCACATTCCTAACACCACCGTCATACACCCCAGACACAACACCCATCTATACACATACACTCTCACATCCCTAACACCACCGTCATACACCCCAAACACAACACCCATCTATAAACATACACCCTCACATCCCTAACACCACCGTCATACATACCAGGCACAATACCCATCTATACACATACACCCTCACATCCCTAACACCACCGTCATACACCCCCAACACAACACCCATCTATAAACATACACCCTCACATCCATAACACCACCGTCATACACCCCCAACACAACACCCATCTATACACATACACCCTCACATCCCTAACTACCCCGTCATACAACCCCAACACAATACCAATCTATACACATACACCCTCACATCCCTAACTACCCCTTATACAACCCCAACATAATACCCATCTATACACATACACCCTCACATCCCTAACACCACCGTCATACACCCCCAACACAACACCCATCTATACACATACACCCTCACAACTCTTACACCCCCGTCATCCACCCCAGACACAACATCCATCTATACAGATACAACCTAACTTCCCTAACACCACCGTCATACACCCCCAACACGACACTCATCTTTACACATACACCCTCAAATCCCTAACACCACCGTGATACACCCCCAACACGACACCCATCTATACACATACACCCTCACATTCCTAACACCACCGTCATACACCCCCAACACAATACCCATCTATACACATACACCCTCACATCCCTAACACCACCGTCATCCGCCCCCAACACAACACTCATCGATACACATACACCCTCACATCCCTTACACCCTCGTCATCCACCTCAGACACAACATCCATCTATACACATACACCTTAACTTCCCTAACTCCACCGTCATACACCCCAAACACAACATCCATCTATACACATACACCCTCACATCCCTAACACCCCCATCATCCACCCCAACACAACACTCATCTATACACATACACCCTAACATCCCTAACACCACCGTCATACACCCCCAACACAATGCCCATCTATACACATACACCCTCATATTCTTAACACCACCGTCATACACCCCCAACACAATACCCATCTATACACATACACCCTCACATTCCTAACACCACCGTCATCCACCCCCAACACAACACTCATCGATACACATACACCCTCACATCCCTTACACTCCCGTCATCCACCCCAGACACAACATCCATCTATACACATACACCCTAACTTCCCTAACTCCACCGTCATACACCCAAAACACAACATCCATCTATACACATACACCCTCACATCCCTAACACCCCCATCATCCACCCCAACACAACACTTATCTATACACATACACCCTAACATCCCTAACACCACCGTCATACATCCCCAACACAATACCCGTCTTTACACATACAACCTCACATCCCTAACACCGCCGTCATACATCCCCAACACAATATCCATCTATACACATACACCCTCACATCCCTCACTACCCCGTCATACAACCCCAACACAATACCCATCTATACAATACACCCTCACATCCCTAACACCACCGTCATCCACCCCAGACACAACATCCATCTATACACATACACCCTAACTTCCCTAACACCACGTCATACACCCCCAACACGACACCCATCTTTACACATACACCCTCACATCCCTAACACCACCCCCATACACCCCCAACACAACACCCATCTATACATATACTCCCTCACATTCCTAACACCACCGTCATACACCCCCAACACAATACCCATCTATACACATACACCCTCACATCCCTAACTACCCCGTCATACACCCCCAACACAATACCCATCTATACACATACACCCTCACATCCCTTACACCACCGTCATCCACCCCAGACACAACATCCATCTATACACATACACCCTGACATCCCTAACTACCCCGTCATACACCCCCAACACAATACCCATCTTTACACATACACCCTCACATCCCTAACACCACCGTCATACACCCCAAACACAACACCCATCTATACACATACTCCCTCACATTCCTAACACCACCGTCATACACCCCCAACACAATACCCATCTATACACATACACCCTAACATCCCTAACTACCCCGTCATACACCCCCAACACAACACTCATCTATACACATACACCCTCACATCCCTTAAATCCCCGTCATCCACCCCAGTCACAACATCCATCTATACACATACACCCTAACTTCCCTAACACCACCGTCATACACCCCCAACACAATACCCATCTATACACATACACCCTAACATCCGTAACTCCACCGTCATACACCCCAAACACAACATCCATCTATACACATACACCCTCACATCCCTAACACCCCCATCATCCACCCCAACACAACACTAATCGATACACATACACCCAAACATCCCTAACACCACCGTCATACACCCCCAGCACAATGCCCATCTATTCACATACACCCTCATATTCTTAACACCACCGTCATACACCCCCAACACAATACCCATCTATACACATACACCCTCACATTCCTAACACCACCGTCATACACCCCCAACACAATATCCGTCTTTACACATACACCCTCACATCCCTAACACCGCCGTCGTACATCCCCAACACAATATCCATATATACACATACACCCTCACATCCCTCACTACCCCGTCATACAACCCCAACACAATACCCATCTATACAATACACCCTCACATCCCTAACACCACCGTCATCCACCCCAGACACAACATCCTTCTATACACATACACCCTAACTTCCCTAACACCACCGTCATACACCCCCAACACGACACCCATCTTTACACATACACCCTCACATCCCTAACACCACCGTCATACACCCCCAACACAACACCCATCTATACATATACTCCCTCACATTCCTAACACCACCGTCATACACCCAAACACAAAACCCATCTATACACATACACCCTCACATCCCTAACTACCCCGTCATACACCCCCAACACAATACCCATCTATACACATACACCCTCACATCCCTAACACAACCGTCATCCACCCCAGACACAACATCCATCTATACACATACACCCTCACATCCCTAACTACCCCGTCATACACCCCCAACACAATACCCATCTTTACACATACACCCTCACATCCCTAACACCATCGTCATACACCCCCAACACAACACCCATCTATACACATACTCCCTCACATTCCTAACACCACCGTCATACACCCCCAACAAAATACCCATCTATACACATACACCCTAACATCCCTAACTACCCCGTCATACACCCCCAACACAACACTCATCTATACACATACACCCTCACATCCCTTAAACCCCCGTCATTCACCCCAGTCACAACATCCATCTATACACATACACCCTAACTTCCCTAACACCACCGTCATACACCCCCAACACAATACCCATTTATACACATACACCCTAACATCCGTAACTCCACCGTCATACACCCCTAACACAACATCCATCTATACACATACACCCTCACATCCCTAACACCCCCATCATCCACCCCAACACAACAATCATCTATACACATACACCCTAACATCCCTAACACCACCGTCATACACCCCCAACACAATGCCCATCTATTCACATACATCCTCATATTCTTAACACCACCGTCATACACCCCCAACACAATACCCATCTATACACATACACCCTCACATTCCTAACACCACCGTCATGCACCCCCAACACAATACCCGTCTTTACACATACACCCTCACATCCCTAACACCGCCGTCATACATCCCCAACACAATATCCATCTATACACATACACCCTCACATCCCTCACTACCCCGTCATACAACCCCAACACAATACCCATCTATACAATACACCCTCACATCCCTAACACCACCGTCATCCACCCCAGACACAACATCCATCTATACACATACACCCTAACTTCCCTAACACCACCGTCATACAACCCCAACACGACACCCATCTTTACACATACACCCTCACATCCCTAACACCACCGTCATACATCCCCAACACAACACCCATCTATACATATACTCCCTCACATTCCTAACACCACCGTCATACATCCCCCAACACAATACCCATCTATACACATACACCCTCACATCCCTAACTACCCCGTCATACACCCCCAACGCAATACCCATCTATACACATACACCCTCACATCCCTAACACCACCGTCATCCACCCCAGACACAACATCCATCTATACACATACACCCTAACATCCCTAACTACCCCGTCATACACCCCCAACACAATACCCATCTTTACACATACACCCTCACATCCCTAACACCACCATTATACACCCCCAACACAACACCCATCTATACACATACTCCCTCACATTCCTAACACCACCGTCATACACCCCAACACAATACCCATCTATACACATACATCCTAACATCCCTAACTACCCCGCCATACACCCCCAACACAACACTCATCTATACACATACACCCTCACATCCCTTAAACCCCCGTCATCCACCCCAGTCAGAACAACCATCTATACACATACACCCTAACTTCCCTAACACCACCGTCATACACCCCCAACACAACACCCATCTATACACATACACCCTCACATCCCTAACACCCCCATCATTCACCCCCAACACAACACTCATCAGTACACATACACCCTAACATCCCTAACACCACCGTCATACACCCCAACACAATACCCATCTATACACATACACCCTCACATTCCTAACACCACCGTCATACACCCCCAACAAAAATACCCATCTATACACATACACCCTTACATTCCTAACACCACCGTCAGACACCCCTAACACAATACCCATCTATACACATACACCCTCATATCCCTAACACCACCGTCATACACCCCCAACACAATATCCATCTTTACACATACACCCTCACATCCCTAACTACCCCGTCATACAACCCCAACACAATACCCATCTATACACATACACCCTCACATCCCTAACACCCCCATCATCCACCCCCAACACAACTCCCATCTATACACATACACCCTCACATTCCTAACACCACCGTCATACACCCCGAACACAATACCCATATATGCACATACACCCTCACATCCCTAACACCACCGTCATACACCCCCAACACAATACCCATATATACACATACACCCTCACATCGCTAACTACCCAGTCATACAACCCCAACACAAAACCCATCTATACACATACACCCTCACATCCCTAACTACCCCGTCATACACCCCCAACACAACACCCATCTATACACATACACCCTCACATCCCTAACACCCCCATCATCCACCCCCAACACAACACTTATCTATACACATACACCCTCACATTCCTAACACCACCGTCATACACCCCAAACACAACACCCATCTATACACATACACCCTCACATCCCTAACACCCCCATCATCCGCCCCAAACACAACACCCATCTATACACATACATCCTCACATTCCTAACACCACCGTCATACACCCCCAACACAATACCCATCTATACACATACACCCTCACATCCCTAGCACCACCGTCATACACCCCCAGCACAATACCCATCTATACACATACACCCTCACATTCCTAACACCACCGTCATACACCCCAAACACAACACTCAGCTATACACATACACCCTCACATTCCTAACACCCCCATCATACACCCCCAACACAATACCCATCTATACACATACACCCTCACATTCCTAACACCACCGTCATACACCCCAAACACAACACTCATTTATACACATACACCCTCACATTCCTAACACCACCGTCATACACCCCCAACACAATACCAATCTATACACATACACCCTCATATTCCTAACACCACCGTCATACACCCCCAACACAACACTCATCTATACAGATACACCCTTACATCCCTAACACCACCGTCATACACCCCCAACACAATACCCATCTATACACATACACCCTCACATTCCTAACACCACCGTCATACACCCCAAACACAACACTCATTTATACACATACACCCTCACATTCTTAACACCACCGTCATACACCCCCAACACAATACCCATCTATACACATACACCCTCACATTCCTAACACCACCGTCATACACCCCCAACACGATACCCATCTATACACATACACCCTCACATTCCTAACACCACCGTCATACACCCCAAACACAACACTCATTTATACACATACACCCTCACATTCTTAACACCACCGTGATACACCCCCAACACAATACCCATCTATGCACATACACCCTCACATTCCTAACACCACCGTCATACACCCCCAACACAACACTCATCTATACATATACACCCTTACATCCCTAACACCACCGTCATACACCCCCAACACAATACCCATCTATACACATACACCCTCACATTCCTAACACCACCGTCATACACCCCCAACACGATACCCATCTATACACATACACCCTCACATCCCTAACACCACCGTCATACACCCCCAACACAACACCCATCTATACACATACACCCTCGCATTACTAACACCTCCGTCATACACCCCTACACCCCAGTCCATTATGTAATATAAAAACCGTTTTCCCTTACATTTTGCACGTTCATTTTTAATGGGGCTTTACGCCATTTTCAATACAGTTCAGGTTATATATGCAAATCCAGTTTTACTGGTGGAGAAAGACCCCAGAATCAATCTGAGTAGAACCACCGTCTTTCAGCATGAAACTGACAAACATTCTAAAATAAGTTTTCTGTGCGAGCTGCCCCGAATCTACCACAATAACGGTGAGATTTAGGGGATCTTGAGATTGTGCCTTATAGGCGTTGGAAGAAAATTTGCGCTTTAATATATCATCATTAACTATTCGTGTACAGTAGTTACATACACTATCGTCTCCGACACTATTAAACATATCAAATTGCTTGAGTATAAATAAATGTTAATCTTAATTTTGAATTTTAATACGTGAACGAAAATTTTGATACGTGAACCTAAATTTTGATTCGCGTGCATACCTTTCGATACGTTGGCATAAACTCATCAATAATCGGTCCAAGTCAATAGTTTAAATCAACATAATATAAATTAAACGATTAGTTGCTCAGTTTCATTACAATTTTAATCAAAATACTATATGTACTGGTGGCCGGTGCATGTTTTTATAGGGAAATATTTATTGAAGGTTCACGAAGAAAGTATGATAAGAAAGAGCGTTTTTAATTTTTCCCTTTCTTACCCAATTATTGAATTTGTTTCTCACAATACAGCAACAACAAATGGTTGGACAATTTGTTTTCTAGGCACAAACACTCTTTTTGTCTAACAACTTCAGTCTACAGTAATGACACAATTTCAGATTGTCGTATCTCTACTATAGTGAAAGTTTTGTCACAATGCATTTAAATATCAGTTTCTCCGGCGACTCAAAAACTGACCATAGAAGACATATCATGAGATGATGCTACACCCCAACTTTCTTGACCATGTACTGTCGTCGGAGATTTTAAAATTAAAAAAAAAAAAAGAAGCCCAAGAGGTTTGTGGGCACTCTACTGGTAAATAGTGGTTGTTGTTTTATGTAACAAATTCGACTAATCAGTTTTTGAAATTTCACAAAATCAACACTTTTTAGGTCCCTCCGGCTCCTTATGGAATTTCAGTCCTCTATATGTAACAAAAAATATTTGCTAATTCTATCCAATGGTTTAAATCTCAAATTCAAAATTCAAAATTGTTTTTGCAAAAATGCTGGAGAAAATGAGAATTTTCTGTTCTAGTACTCCTATGTAAAACTCAAAGTCCCCATACAAAGCCCCTATGCATTCAAGTCCCTGGATTTGTACAAACTTCAAACCCACTACCCATAAAGATAATTTTATATAAAATATAAACTGATTTGACTGACCAGTTGTTGAGAAGAAGATTTTTGAAATTATTCAATTTTAATCCATTTGAGACCCCACCTGGCCCTTTATGGAAATTAAATCCTTCTTATTGAACAACATATTATTTGCTATAACTAGAAAAAGCTTTAGAACTCAAACTGAATAATAATTCTGCACAAATGGCTGAAAAAAAATGTGAATTTTCCGTTTTTCCATAGACTTCCTCGAAGTCCCCTAACAGGGCCCCTATAAATACTAGCCCCTTGATTTGTACAAACTTCAAACCCTTATTCATAGGGATAATTTATATAAAATATGAACTAATTTGACTGACCGGTTGTAGAGAAGACGATTGGTTTAAGCATATTTATTCATTCAAATGTACATATATACACAGGTATAAATATGGATTAGAACGGAAGATAAAATCTTATAAAGTTCATTTCCATGACATATATCAATTGTGAACAAATTTGGCAGATTATCAACAATTTGATTTATGCTCTTAGCATTACGAATATAACATAGTTCAAAATATATTTAATAAAAATGTTTAACATACTTTTAGGAATATTGTTTCTGATATATTTAAGAAACTTAGAAAATGAAGTGAGTAATTAGAAAAAAAGAAAGGTGATTAAAATGATTAAAGTAATGGATAATTATGTGAATTCACATAATAATAATGGTTAGCATTTTTGGACAAGTTCTGAACGGCATGGACGAAATTGGGAGACGGGCTGACCTCACCACGTAAATAGAAATAGCCTTGTTATTTCTTCAGACTTACTAACATGTTCAGGAGAAACGATTAGTGGATAAAATGTATTTGTGAACTGCTTCAAATATTTTAACATTATTGTCATAAGAGAGCTGTGGTTCACCAAAAAGAAGTATATTTAAAGAAACTGTACATAACTCACTAAAGAAGATTGTTGAAAATTTTCAAATTTAAGCCTTTTGTGACCCCACCTGGCCCCTTATGGAAATTTAATCCTGCTTATTGAACCAACTATTATTTGCTATGACAAGAAGATGCTTCAGAACTCAAACTGAATAATATTTTTGCACAAACAGGTGAAAAAATGAGAATTTTCCGTTTTCCCATTGTATCCCTATGCAAAATTACAAGTCCCCTTACAGAGCCCCTATAAATACTAGCTCCTTGATTCTTATCTTGACAACGCGCCATCGCATAAGGCCTTCTGGCCTTTGGTCAGTAGAGCTAACAAGAGACCCATGGGCCTTAACTGTCACTTGATTATCCTTGAAGACATAAAGCTAAATAAAACATAAGTATTAACCGTCATGTTAGCAACAACAAATCACACCAAAAAACATTCAAATGAGTATACAGTCATAAAACATAACTGTTTTTGTCATTTTCTCTTAAATAGATTAAGTCAAGTGGGCCCCACCCCAGGGCCAAACTGTGAGATCCAGGGGCATGCAATTCACAGTTTTTGTAAAGGACCCATAGGCGTCCATAATTATACTCTGAGTGCTTCCTATAATAAGAAGAACTGTAAGGTATGCCGTAATAATAAGACTGACCTCCCCCCACCCCCCTAACTTTTGCCGATTGTCTTCAGTTTGATGAGTTGATAACCAGCTGTCAGTATCAGTAAAAATGACTTCTTCAGCATCAGTCATGACGCAGTTATACAAACGTATTACTACATTACACGCCAAATAACTAGTCTATAGAGCGGACCCAGGTCTCCCGATTGGGTCCGTAAACTAAGAATGGGATTTGAGCACTTTGATTGGTCAGTTGAATGACGTCATAGTTTGGT
Organism: Panopea generosa; assembly: GCA_029582155.1. Taxonomy (NCBI): domain Eukaryota; kingdom Metazoa; phylum Mollusca; class Bivalvia; order Adapedonta; family Hiatellidae; genus Panopea; species Panopea generosa. The sequence continues at coordinate 1,777,756 of CM055900.1, forward strand.
AAGCGTTTAAACCCCAAACTTTTCTATAAAAAAAATGGGAGGAGTCTAATTTCAAATGGTGGCTCTTTTTGCAACAATGTTGAATTGGGAGATGTTTTTCTGTAAAACATAGAAACAAATTTGTCATTATTTTCAAAAACAAGTGCATTTGTAGGGATATATTTTGTATTTATAAAAATGCCCTTTATTCACAAAAGCTCCCTGAAACAAAGTAGTAGTAGTCCTTACAAAATTGAAATATCAAGGAAAATTTGCTAAATATTTGAATTTTGAACCCCGTTTGACCCATGTCACGTGGTGTAAACAGCAACACTTGCTTGGAGATGTGTATCACCCACTTGTGAGGATCCATGCAGTGTTTGATATCTCAGAGTAGAATAATGTGTTTGACTTTCAGTTTGTGAATTACATGTTTAGGAAGATGAATCTTCATAATATTTCTGCCCTTTTCATATATAAACAAATGATTATACATTGTAGTTTATGTATCTCAGATGCATGCATACTTTCTTTTTTATTTGGATGCAAATAAGTTACAATAAACACTTACCTTGGCTGATCATTGTTTTAAATCCCATAATTCACAATAGCTTCCTTTTGGAAATAACTTTTAGTTTTGTGTTAGCAAATGAATGTCACTTTATTGTTTATACAGTTCTTATGTCACAGCTTTCAATTAAAAACACTTAGTGCTATATAGGTGGCCTTGGATGTTTGTGCATGCACCGTGTACTAGGTTCAAAACACAACTTGGCATAATTTAGATCTTGGTTGGTTTAATATTCTTTGTTTTTTTCTTACATAATGAAGTAGGAACCAAACTCCTACATTTGAAAACATATTCCAGTATTTTCTGTATCTACGTTTTGGTAAATGACTGTTTCTTTGATTAGGAAATGAAAATTCACCTAGCCAAAACTGATGTTGAAATAAACGGACACGAAAACAATATCCATAACTGTTCTACAGGAATGTATTTATTTTCATTCTGATCATCAACATCATAATCACGTCATCATTTCCCCTTCTGTGCTTCTATTTTGTCCTGATTGCCATCTGACAACAAATATTCCCTTATGTTCTGTGTCTAACTATAGTTATTTTCATCAACATTAATTGACCAGTCTGGTGTAACCAAATGATCCTCAAAATCACACTTATTATAATTAAATAAATGAAATAATATACAAAACTGTTCCCTCGAAACCTTCAAAGTATTTCCACGATTTTCTTCAATTTGTAAGTTTTGCCAGGGAAATCGAATGGGTCATTCTATAATGTCAAAGGGGTTTCTTTATTTTTCAATCTTTGTAAGTTTTGTCTCACAAATAATTGTTTGCCCTTTATTTGTGTCCAAGCAATTTATTTATAATTAATGACAACATGTATGCTCGTTTGATATACGTCCATAATAAATAAGATAAACTATTTTTCATCAATAACTTTTATTCTCTCTAGGTAAATAATGTACTAATCCATAGAACTTGACCCAAATAATTTCACTTTATCTCTTTGATTATGACCAGAGATGTGTTATATGTAACCCAGCATGAAACTGTAAATTGGATGTACCTAATTAGCAAATTTGTTTATTATGCATGCAGATAAGATGGCCATTGCAATCTATTTGAATGCTGTGTTTGCTGTAGTAAGTCTGGGGAAACCTTTATTGCAATCCATAATACTAAGGAACCTGCACATATAATTAACACTGTTGTTTAGAACAACTTGCAACAGGCAGTATCTTCTATGGCTATGCTGGTAGTTACAGCTGATGTTGGATATGAGTATTGTCAAATAACTGATGTAAACTTGTCGGCTGCTAGTAATAAGCCCCGCCTATAATGCTGTGTGTAGCAGCTACCGGCAATGGGCCTTTAAAAGCTATGAATTGTAGGAAAGGCATGGAATTCCCTGCCTTTTCAATGGGGGTTCATAGACCTGATTCGGGAGATATCAGGACTGGGATAGACTACCAAAATAACCAACGTATTTGCGAAAAAAATGTTTTTAAAAGTTATTGCTGTGAGCATATATAGATTAATTGACGGGGTTTATCATTTAATCTATGATTCAATTGGTTTATAGCTAAATACGCTTAAATTAAGTTCAATTTTCAAACATATATGATGGAACTACTTTTTTATCGGCTGAGTAGATTGAATTCCTCTCAGCTGAGTTGTTAGGTTTTTAGTAAAAGCGACGGGTGACTTCAAAATAACGGCCATAAGCAGTGTTTACTCACCGGCCAAAAACTGTAAAACAGAATATTTCTGAAATTCACATTTGTTAACTATTATTTCGTGCTCACATATTTTTTCGTAAAAAATCAACATTTTGATAACCAGAGTCAATAGTTTTATGTTTTTAGATCAAGGACTCCGTAAAATGGCGTTCTGGCGCGAAGCCAACCAAAATAACTAAATCACATAATCAATCTATACAAATGTTTTTATAATGCACAATCTCTAGGATTTTACTTACAATCACAAGGTTAGACATTATATGAAATTTAATTGGAGGAACATTTAAGTCTGTATATCAAAACGGGCGTTTCGGCAAATACGATCTGATAAGAGTCGAGTTGATTTAAAAGGAAAATATCAGGATAAAAAAGAGTTTAATATAGACATAGATATTATATTATCTTCCCTTCGGAAGATCGATAGTCAAATTTATATTTTTTAAAGTTTCAAAATTAACTAAAACATATTTTTCCAATATATCATGCCTATATACTAGTATACTCGCTGACTCCGACAGCCATGTCAATCTAACATAGGCAGTCAGTAGTACTTTATATAACCATGCTATTGTAATATGAGCAGGCATGCTACTTAACAACAAAATACTTGCTTCTTTAGCATAGACAGCAATTCTACTTGAACACAACACACATGCTATTTTAACATAGTCAGCAATTCTATTTGAAAACAACACACATGCTATTTTAACATAGACAACAATTCTACTTGAAAACAACACAAATGCTATTTTAACATAGACAACAATTCTACTTGAAAACAACACACATGCTATTTTAACATAGTCAGCAATTCTACTTGAAAACAACACACATGCTATTTAACATAGACAGCAATTCTACTTGAAAACAACAAACATGCTATTTTAACATAGTCAGCAATTCTACTTGAAAACAACACACATGCTATTTTAACATAGTCAGCAATTCTACTTGAAAACAACACACATTCTATTTTAACATAGTCAACAATTCTACTTGAAAACAACACACATGCTATTTTAACATAGACAGCAATTCTACTTGAAAACAACACACATGCTATTTTAACATAGACAGCAATTCTACTTGAAAACAACACACATGCTATTTTAACATAGTCAGCAATTCTACTTGAAAACAACACACATGCTATTTTAACATAGTCAGCAATTCTACTTGAAAACAACACACATGCTATTTTAACATAGTCAGCAATTCTACTTGAAAACAACACACGTGCTTTTTTAACATAGACAGCAATTCTACTTGAAAACAACACACATGCTATTTTAACATAGACAGCAATTCTACTTGAAAACAACACACGTGCTATTTTTACATAGTCAGCAATTCTACATGCAAACAACACACGTGCTATTTTAACATAGACAGCAATTCTACTTGAAAACAACACACATGCTATTTTAACATAGTCAGCAGTTCTACTTGAAAACAACACACATGCTATTTTAACATAGACAACAGTTCTACTTGAAAACAACACACATGCTATTTTAACATAGACAGCAATTCTACTTGAAAACAACACACATGCTATTTTAACATAGACAGCAATTCTACTTGAAAACAACACACATGCTATTTTAACATAGACAGCAATTCTACTTGAAAACAACACAAATGCTATTTTAACATAGTCAGCAATTCTACTTGAAAACAACACACATGCTATTTTAACATAGTCAGCAATTCTACTTGAAAACAACACACATGCTTTTTTAACATAGACAGCAATTCTACTTGAAAATAACAAACATGCTATTTTAACATAGACAGCAATTCTACTTGAAAATAACACACATGCTATTTTAACATAGTCAGCAATTCTACTTGAAAACAACACACATGCTATTTTAACATAGTCAGCAATTCTACTTGAAAACAACACACATGCTATTACAACAAAGTCAGCAATTCTACTTGAAAACAACACACATGCTATTTTAACATAGTCAGCAATTCTACTTGAAAACAACACACATGCTTTTTTAACATAGACAGCAATTCTATTTGAAAACAACACACATGCTATTTTAACATAGACAGCAATTCTACTTGAAAACAACACACATGCTATTTTAACATAGTTAGCAATTCTACTTGAAAACAACACACAAGCTATTTTAACATAGTCAGCAATTCTACTTGAAAACAACACACATGCTATTTTAACATAGTCAGCAATTCTACTTGAAAACAACACACATGCTATTACAACAAAGTCAGCAATTCTACTTGAAAACAACACACATGCTATTTTAACATAGTCAGCAATTCTACATGCAAATAACACACGTGCTTTTTTAACATAGACAGCAATTCTACTTGAAAACAACACACATGCTATTTTAACATAGACAGCAATTCTACTTGAAAACAACACACATGCTATTTTAACATAGTCAGCAATTCTACTTGAAAACAACACACATGCTATTTTAACATAGTCAGCAATTCTACTTGAAAACAACACACATGCTATTACAACAAAGTCAGCAATTCTACTTGAAAACATCACACATGCTATTTTAACATAGTCAGCAATTCTACTTGAAAACAACACACATGCTATTTTAACATAGACAGCAATTCTACTTGAAAACAACACACATGCTATTTTAACATAGTCAGCAATTCTACTTGAAAACAACACATATGCTATTTTAACAAAGTCAGCAATTCTACTTGAAAACAACACACATGCTATTTTAACATAGACAGCAATTCTTCTTGAAAACAACACACATTCTATTTTAACATAGTCAGCAATTCTACTTGAAAACAACACACATGCTATTGCAACAAAGTCAGCAATTCTACTTGAAAACAACACACGTGCTATTTTAACATAGTCAGCAATTCTACTTGAAAACAACACACATGCTATTTTAACATAGACAGCAATTTTACTTGAAAACAACACACATGCTATTTTAACATAGTCAGCAATTCTACTTGAAAACAACACATATGCTATTTTAACAAAGTCAGCAATTCTACTTGAGAACAACACACATGCTATTTTAACATAGTCAGCAATTCTACTTGAAAACAACACACATGCTATTACAACAAAGTCAGCAATTCTACTTGAAAACAACACACATGCTATTTTAACATAGTCAGCAATTCTACATGCAAACAACACACATGCTATTTTAACATAGACAGCAATTCTACTTGAAAACAACACACATGCTATTTTAACATAGACAGCAATTCTTCTTTAAAACAACACACATGCTATTTTAACATAGTCAGCAATTCTACTTGAAAACAACACACATGCTATTTTAACATAGTCAGCAATTCTACTTGAAAACAACACACATGCTTTTTTAACATAGACAGCAATTCTACTTGAAAACAACACACATGCTATTTTAACATAGACAGCAATTTTACTTGAAAACAACACACATGCTATTTTAACATAGTCAGCAATTCTACTTGAAAACAACACACATGCTATTTTAACATAGTCAGCAATTCTACTTGAAAACAACACACATGCTTTTTTAACATAGACAGCAATTCTACTTGAAAACAACACACATGCTATTTTAACTTAGACAGCAATTTTACTTGAAAACAACACACATGCTATTTTAACATAGTCAGCAATTCTACTTGAAAACAACACACACATGCTATTTTAACATAGTCAGCAATTCTACTTGAAAACAACACACATGCTATTTTAACAAAGTCAGCAATTCTACTTGAAAACAACACACATGTTTTTTTAACATTGACAGCAATTCTACTTGAAAACAACACACATGCTATTTTAACATAGACAGCAATTCTTCTTGAAAACAACACACATGCTATTTTAACATAGTTAGCAATTCTACTTGAAAACAACACACATGCTATTACAACAAAGTCAGCAATTCTACTTGAAAACAACACACATGCTATTTTAACATAGTCAGCAATTCTACTTGAAAACAACACACATGCTTTTTTAACATAGTCAGCAATTCTACTTGAAAACAACACACATGCTATTACAACAAAGTCAGCAATTCTACTTGAAAACAACACACATGCTATTTTAACATAGTCAGCAATTCTACATGCAAATAACACACGTGCTTTTTTAACATAGACAGCAATTCTACTTGAAAACAACACACATGCTATTTTAACATAGACAGCAATTCTACTTGAAAACAACACACATGCTATTTTAACATAGTCAGCAATTCTACTTGAAAACAACACACATGCTATTTTAACATAGTCAGCAATTCTACTTGAAAACAACACACATGCTATTACAACAAAGTCAGCAATTCTACTTGAAAACATCACACATGCTATTTTAACATAGTCAGCAATTCTACTTGAAAACAACACACATGCTATTTTAACATAGACAGCAATTCTACTTGAAAACAACACACATGCTATTTTAACATAGTCAGCAATTCTACTTGAAAACAACACATATGCTAATTTAACAAAGTCAGCAATTCTACTTGAAAACAACACACATGCTATTTTAACATAGACAGCAATTCTTCTTGAAAACAACACACATTCTATTTTAACATAGTCAGCAATTCTACTTGAAAACAACACACATGCTATTGCAACAAAGTCAGCAATTCTACTTGAAAACAACACACGTGCTATTTTAACATAGTCAGCAATTCTACTTGAAAACAACACACATGCTATTTTAACATAGACAGCAATTTTACTTGAAAACAACACACATGCTATTTTAACATAGTCAGCAATTCTACTTGAAAACAACACATATGCTATTTTAACAAAGTCAGCAATTCTACTTGAGAACAACACACATGCTATTTTAACATAGTCAGCAATTCTACTTGAAAACAACACACATGCTATTACAACAAAGTCAGCAATTCTACTTGAAAACAACACACATGCTATTTTAACATAGTCAGCAATTCTACATGCAAACAACACACATGCTATTTTAACATAGACAGCAATTCTACTTGAAAACAACACACATGCTATTTTAACATAGACAGCAATTCTTCTTTAAAACAACACACATGCTATTTTAACATAGTCAGCAATTCTACTTGAAAACAACACACATGCTATTTTAACATAGTCAGCAATTCTACTTGAAAACAACACACATGCTTTTTTAACATAGACAGCAATTCTACTTGAAAACAACACACATGCTATTTTAACATAGACAGCAATTTTACTTGAAAACAACACACATGCTATTTTAACATAGTCAGCAATTCTACTTGAAAACAACACACATGCTATTTTAACATAGTCAGCAATTCTACTTGAAAACAACACACATGCTTTTTTAACATAGACAGCAATTCTACTTGAAAACAACACACATGCTATTTTAACTTAGACAGCAATTTTACTTGAAAACAACACACATGCTATTTTAACATAGTCAGCAATTCTACTTGAAAACAACACACACATGCTATTTTAACATAGTCAGCAATTCTACTTGAAAACAACACACATGCTATTTTAACAAAGTCAGCAATTCTACTTGAAAACAACACACATGTTTTTTTAACATTGACAGCAATTCTACTTGAAAACAACACACATGCTATTTTAACATAGACAGCAATTCTTCTTGAAAACAACACACATGCTATTTTAACATAGTTAGCAATTCTACTTGAAAACAACACACATGCTATTACAACAAAGTCAGCAATTCTACTTGAAAACAACACACATGCTATTTTAACATAGTCAGCAATTCTACTTGAAAACAACACACATGCTTTTTTAACATAGTCAGCAATTCTACTTGAAAACAACACACATGCTATTACAACAAAGTCAGCAATTCTACTTGAAAACAACACACATGCTATTTTAACATAGTCAGCAATTCTACATGCAAATAACACACGTGCTTTTTTAACATAGACAGCAATTCTACTTGAAAACAACACACATGCTATTTTAACATAGACAGCAATTCTACTTGAAAACAACACACATGCTATTTTAACATAGTCAGCAATTCTACTTGAAAACAACACACATGCTATTTTAACATAGTCAGCAATTCTACTTGAAAACAACACACATGCTATTACAACAAAGTCAGCAATTCTACTTGAAAACATCACACATGCTATTTTAACATAGTCAGCAATTCTACTTGAAAACAACACACATGCTATTTTAACATAGACAGCAATTCTACTTGAAAACAACACACATGCTATTTTAACATAGTCAGCAATTCTACTTGAAAACAACACATATGCTAATTTAACAAAGTCAGCAATTCTACTTGAAAACAACACACATGCTATTTTAACATAGACAGCAATTCTTCTTGAAAACAACACACATTCTATTTTAACATAGTCAGCAATTCTACTTGAAAACAACACACATGCTATTGCAACAAAGTCAGCAATTCTACTTGAAAACAACACACGTGCTATTTTAACATAGTCAGCAATTCTACTTGAAAACAACACACATGCTATTTTAACATAGACAGCAATTTTACTTGAAAACAACACACATGCTATTTTAACATAGTCAGCAATTCTACTTGAAAACAACACATATGCTATTTTAACAAAGTCAGCAATTCTACTTGAGAACAACACACATGCTATTTTAACATAGTCAGCAATTCTACTTGAAAACAACACACATGCTATTACAACAAAGTCAGCAATTCTACTTGAAAACAACACACATGCTATTTTAACATAGTCAGCAATTCTACATGCAAACAACACACATGCTATTTTAACATAGACAGCAATTCTACTTGAAAACAACACACATGCTATTTTAACATAGACAGCAATTCTTCTTTAAAACAACACACATGCTATTTTAACATAGTCAGCAATTCTACTTGAAAACAACACACATGCTATTTTAACATAGTCAGCAATTCTACTTGAAAACAACACACATGCTTTTTTAACATAGACAGCAATTCTACTTGAAAACAACACACATGCTATTTTAACATAGACAGCAATTTTACTTGAAAACAACACACATGCTATTTTAACATAGTCAGCAATTCTACTTGAAAACAACACACATGCTATTTTAACATAGTCAGCAATTCTACTTGAAAACAACACACATGCTTTTTTAACATAGACAGCAATTCTACTTGAAAACAACACACATGCTATTTTAACTTAGACAGCAATTTTACTTGAAAACAACACACATGCTATTTTAACATAGTCAGCAATTCTACTTGAAAACAACACACACATGCTATTTTAACATAGTCAGCAATTCTACTTGAAAACAACACACATGCTATTTTAACAAAGTCAGCAATTCTACTTGAAAACAACACACATGTTTTTTTAACATTGACAGCAATTCTACTTGAAAACAACACACATGCTATTTTAACATAGACAGCAATTCTTCTTGAAAACAACACACATGCTATTTTAACATAGTTAGCAATTCTACTTGAAAACAACACACATGCTATTACAACAAAGTCAGCAATTCTACTTGAAAACAACACACATGCTATTTTAACATAGTCAGCAATTCTACTTGAAAACAACACACATGCTTTTTTAACATAGACAGCAATTCTACTTGAAAACAACACACATGCTATTTTAACATAGACAGCAATTTTACTTGAAAACAACACACATGCTATTTTAACATAGTCAGCAATTCTACTTGAAAACAACACACACATGCTATTTTAACATAGTCAGCATTTCTACTTGAAAACAGCACACATGCTATTTTAACATAGTCAGCAATTCTACTTGAAAACAACACACATGCTATTACAACAAAGTCAGCAATTCTACTTGAAAACAACACACATGCTATTTTAACATAGTTAGCAATTCTACATGCAAACAACACACATGCTATTTTAACATAGACAGCAATTCTACTTGAAAACAACACACATGCTATTTTAACATAGACAGCAATTCTACTTGAAAACAACACACATGCTATTTTAACATAGTCAGCAATTCTACTTGAAAACAACACACATGCTATTTTAACATAGTCAGCAATTCTACTTGAAAACAACACACATGCTATTACAACAAAGTCAGCAATTCTACTTGAAAACAACACACATGCTATTTTAACATAGTTAGCAATTCTACATGCAAACAACACACATGCTATTTTAACATAGACAGCAATTCTACTTGAAAACAACACACATGCTATTTTAACATAGACAGCAATTCTACTTGAAAACAACACACATGCTATTTTAACATAGACAGCAATTCTACTTGAAAACAACACACATGCTATTTTAACATAGTCAGCAATTCTACTTGAAAACAACACACATGCTATTTTAACATAGACAGCAATTCTACTTGAAAACAACACACATGCTATTTTAACATAGACAGCAATTCTACTTGAAAACAACACACATGCTATTTTAACATAGTCAGCAATTCTACTTGAAAACAACACATATGCTATTACAACAAAGTCAGCAATTCTACTTGAAAACAACACACATGCTATTTTAACATAGACAGCAATTCTACTTGAAAACAACACACATGCTATTTTAACATAGACAGCAATTCTACTTGAAAACAACACACATGCTATTTTAACATAGTCAGCAATTCTACTTGAAAACAACACACATGCTATTTTAACATAGTCAGCAATTCTACTTGAAAACAACACACACATGCTATTTTAACATAGTCAGCAATTCTACTTGAAAACAGCACACATGCTATTTTAACATAGTCAGCAATTCTACTTGAAAACAACACACATGCTATTACAACAAAGTCAGCAATTCTACTTGAAAACAACTCACATGTTATTTTAACATAGTCAGCAATTCTACTTGAAAACAACACACATGCTTTTTTAACATAGACAGCAATTCTACTTGAAAACAACACACATGCTATTTTAACATAGACAGCAATTCTACTTGAAAACAACACACATGCTATTTTAACATAGTCAGCAATTCTACTTGAAAACAACTCACATGCTATTTTAACATAGTCAGCAATTCTACTTGAAAACAACACACATGCTATTTTAACATAGACAGCAATTCTACTTGAAAACAACACACATGCTATTTTAACATAGACAACAATTCTACTTGAAAACAACACACATGCTATTTTAACATAGCAATTCTACTTGAAAACAACACACATGCTATTTTAACATAGACAGCAATTCGTCTTTCGTATAAAAAGACGATCTTACACCAGTGCTTATTGATCATTAATTTTATTAAACGAGTTGGAAAAAAATACCACGCTACTTTACCAGGAATACAACGCTACTTCACCAGGAACAGCCACACAACTTTACCAGGAACAACCACGCTACTTTTCTATGAATAACGACGTTACTTTATCAGGACCAGCCACGCTACTTTACCAGGAACAGCCACGCTATTTTACCAAGAGCAGACATGCTACTTTATTAGGAACATACATACTGTTTTACTAGGAATAGACACGCTACTTCAGTATAAAATACATGCTACTTTAACTGGAACAACCACACTGATTTACACTACTACCAGTATTGTTAGTTTCACAGGACCAATGACGCTTTTTTTACCAGGAGCAGACATGCTACAATACTAGAAACATACACACTGTTTTACTAGGAATAGTCACGCTACTTCAGTATGAAATACATGCTTCCTTAACTGAAACAACCACATTGATTTACACTACTATCAGTATTGTTAGTTTACCAGGACCAGTGACGCTTTTTTACCAGGAGCAGACATGCTACTTTTCCAGGAGCAGACATGCTACTTTACTTGGAACATACATACTCTTTTACCAGGAATAGTCACGCTACTTCAGTATGAAATACATGCTACTTTAACTGGAACAACGGCACTGATTTACACTACTATCAGCATCATTTTACCAGGACCAGTGACGCTATTTAACCAAGAGCAGCCACGCTACTTTTCCAGGAGGCGACATGCTAATTTACTATGAACAGTCACGTTACTATTTCAGAAACAGATATGTTTCTTTACTTGGAGCAGTGACGCTACTTTTACCAGGAACAGACTCGCTACCTTTCTAGGAACAGCCACGCTACTTTACTATGAACAGCCATACTGCTTTACCGGATTAGCCACGCTACCTTACCAGGGACAACCACGCTCCTTTACAAGGAAAATACACACTGCTTTACACGAAACAGCCACGCTCCCTTACCAGGGCCAACCACGCTTCTTCACTATGAACAACCATACTGATTTACCCGGAGTAGCCACACTACCTTACCAGGGACAACCACGCTCCTTTGCAAGGATAGTACACACTATTTTACACGAAACAGCCACGCTACCTTACCAGGGACAACCACGCTTCTTCACTATGAACAGCCACACTGACTTACCCGGAGAAGCCACGCTACCTTACCAGGGACAACCACGCTTCTTCACTATGAACAGCCACACTGATTTACCCGGAGTAGCCACGCTACCTTACCAGGGACAACCAAGCTTCTTCACTATGAACAGCCACACTGATTTACTAGGAGTAGCCACGCTACCATACCAGGGACAACTACGCTTCTTCACTATGTACAGCCATACTGTTTTACCCGGAGTAGCCTCGCTACCTTACCAGGGCCAGCCACGCTACTTTACCAGGACATGTCATACTACTTTACCAGGAACAACCATGTTACTTTACCAGAAACATAACACTACTTATCAAGAACAGTCACCCTGCTTTACTTGGAAGAGTCACGTTACTTTACCAGGACATGTCACACTACTTTACCAGGAACAACCATGTTACTTTACCAGAAACATAACACTACTTATTAAGAACAGTCACACTGCTTTACTAGGAAGATTCACGCTACTTTACCAGGACATGTCACACTACTTTGCCAGGACATGTCACGCTACTTTACCAGGACATGTCACGCTACTTTACCAGGGACAACCATGTTACTGTACCAGAAACATAACACTACTTATTAAGAACAGTCACCCTGCTTTACTAGGAAGAGTCACGCTACTTTACCAGGACATGTCACACTACTTTACCAGGGACAACCATGTTACTTTACCAGAAACATAACACTACTTATTAAGAACAGTCACCCTGCTTTACTAGGAAGAGTCACGCTACTTTACCAGGACATGTCACACTACTTTACCAGGAACAACCATGTTACTTTACCAGAAACATAACACTACTTATTAAGAACAGTAACACTGCTTTACTAGGAAGAGTCACGCTACTTTACCAGGACATGTCACGCTACTTTACCAGAACATGTCACGCTACTTTACCAGGACATGTGACACTGCTTTACTAGGAACAGCCGCGCTACTTTAGCAGGAACTGTCACGCTACTTTACCAGGATATATCACGCTACTTTACCAGGACCAGCCACGCTGCTTTACCAGGAAGAGCCACGCTACTTTACCAGAAACAGTCACGCTACTTTAACAGGATATATCACGCTACTTTACCAGAAACTGTCACGCTATGTCACCATATTTAAGAAAATATATACATTTATTAGATAAAGTTCAAAGGCGGTGCCTCAGACTTTTTAACGACATGGTTCATTTACCTAGCCTATAGAGAAGAGGACTTTGTCAAGACATGTGTGAAACTTACATGTTCACAAATAATTTATACAGAACTGATAGTTCACAAATATTCCCATTTTGTGATACTTTTACTCGTGGTCATCACATGAAACTTGAAAAACATTATGCACGTACTGACGTAAATACTATATGCAAACAGTGTGGTTGACAAATGGAATAAACTTCCACCAAGCGTGATCTCAGCACCGCCGCTGAACGCGCTCAAGAAGAGTTTGAGATGGCGAAGGGGATAATCTATTACTAGGAACATTCACGCTACTTTACTATGAACACATCCACTAATTTATCAGAAACAGTATCACTGATTTACTAGGAACAGCAACGCTACTTTACCAGACTAATGCACACTACCAGAAGCAGTCATACTACTTTACCAGGAACATACCCACTACTTTACCAGAAAAAAGATACGCTACTTTACTAAGAACATACACATTACTTTACCACGACCACATTTTCTACTTTGACAGGAACAGTAATGCTAGTTTACCAGAAAAAATCACACTATTTTACCAGGAATAGCCGTGCTACCTTACCAGGAACAGATACGCTACTTTACGAGGAACAATCTAGTTGATTTACTACTATCAGTCACGCTATTTTACCAGGAACATCCACGCTATTTTACCAGGAACAGTCACGCTATTTCAGCATGAGTAGTCACGCTATTTTACGTGGAACATCCATGCTATTTTTATCAGGAACTGTCATGCTACTTTACCAGGAACAGCCAGGCTACTTTACCAGAAACAGTCACGCTATTTTACCAGGAACTTCCACGCTATTTTCATCAAGAACAATCATGCTACTTTACCAGTAACAGCCAGGCTATTTTACCAGGAACATCCACGCTATTTTACCAGGAACAATCATGCTACTTTACCGGGAAGGAACAGCCAGGCTACTTTACCAGGAACAGCAAGACTACTACTTTACCAGGAACACGCTAATTAACTACATGTACTAATAGCCTCCTTTTCAGGTACAGAAATAAAATAAACAGCTGTGGTTACACGAGCATTCATTTTCCATACATAGGTAACGTTACTATCTAGTCCTATACCTGCACAAATATGTGCACGTAAGCACGCAAGTACACAAGCACGCACGTACGCATGGCGTTTGAAATAAATTTACTCCGGTTAAGCCTGCCTATGATGTAAAACATCCGGTTTGCACCTACGATTAAATGAAAACGCTTTATTGTGTGGTCGTTTCTGTATTGTACTATTAAAATTGAATCACTGTTTGCGTATGTTATGTATTTATCCGTCTCTCCAAATAATATAAAACAAGTAAACTTACACTTTATAGAAGTATCACATTACCGGACCTTAAATTGAAAGGTTTAAAGTTAGACTCCTGAATGTTAACCCCGTGTCTTGGCACACAGACATATAACTGCACTATCGGTATGGGTATTCTTTTACAATTTATCTTACTAAATAGAAACTTGATCTGTCCTTCTCAACGATAGGTAAAATGTGAACAGACATGTATTTATGTGTATAGCATTAACTATTTCCAAATGTTTTCATTTCTTTGTTAAAGCTGGATATAATACTGATTTCCACGTGACCATATCGATGTTCAGAAGGTCGTCATCCCTATGCTCAACATTTGATCTTTTCAGCCAGTCCTAAATACGCCCCATCCCTCCCCCACCTCCCAGGGTCGTGTATATGGGTCTGAGGTACTCTACCAATAATATCAGATGTCATGTATAACCGGTAATGTGTTAAAAGTTGTGTTATAAACTACTTAATTGAAAACCTACAAACAGGTGTATACTGGGCCTTCTATATCACTAACATACTAGCATTATACCATAATAACGATTTGTTCGTTACATTATAGACTCGCTGACCCCTAAGTCCACATACCCGAATTAAATATACTGTACCATGTTGTGATACTAACAAACTACGAACACTAATTCAGACGGAAAATTTATTAATCGTCTTTAATCCCGGTAAGGAAACCTATTCACTTTAATGCGCAGTGAAAAAAACTACTTACCTTAAATTGTTATACAAAACATATTTTTCCAATCTACGCGTGTTAATACCACTGGTTAGGTAAACATTTTGCAATGCAGTTATCGTTAATTGTCTCGATCGCTGGCGAGACTTGTAGGATTTAGAGGCTGGGGCCCGAATCACTGCACCCCTGAGGTTCTTTTGGGATATTAACAAAGGTACCTATTAAAGTGAAAAAGACGAAAAACTTATATTTGGATATTGCCATCGCCCCACCCCTGAGTAATGTAGAGACCCTCTCTAAGATCTACACCGTGTCCGATCCCCACCCCCACGACTGAAAAATCCAGGACAACATTCGTCAGTTTTTGTAAATTATTAGTTACTATTTAAACGATTTATAGTGACCATAACAGTCACGAAACTCGATTTGCGTTCAGCTAACAAAAATCAAGAAATTACTTTTCATATCACAATTCACCAAAACGTTGTGTTGATGACATTTTGTAGATTTTTTTTTAATTGTCAGAGTTTTCTCAATTTACATACAAATAACCACTGAGTCCCTTTTACATTTCCCGAACGCTATTAAGATATGTCCACGGAAAAGACCAAACGTCAACATTTACATGTCGGTAAAACGGGTCCCTAGATCCGCCTATACATGTAATAGTATACACTCGGTTGTTTGTAATAAGGAAGACAAAGTTATTCATAATCGTTGTTATACAAATCAATGAATGACGTGCAGAATATGTAATAAGATAAACATAATGAGAAGTTTTACACAAACATGTTTTCAAATCCAGCTGAAATGATCTATTATAACTCTATCTCCCATGAAAACACGACTGTTTTTAAAGGTCGGACAGAGCTTCTAAGTCAATGTTTAAAGGGATGTCAGGCAATTCTATGAAGTAACAATTCAATTAAAAATTAGACAAGTCATATAAGAAGTGAATGAAAGAAAATTTTAGATTAGTATTCTATAAGGACTTTTATAGAAAAAAAAAACATGCAGGTATTTTCATTTTCTCTGTTAATGCAAATTTATGTGTTTGTAGAATGAATTTGATTGGCAAGAAATGCGAACCTTTTTTTTTTTATATATGACATATCAAGTTTTATTGGTGGTAGAGGATGACTTCAGAATGAATATGAGTAGAACCACTGTACTTCCGCAAGTAAATGGCAAACTTTCTCACAAAGAGTTTGGAGCGAGAGGGACCCGAACTTACGACCTTAGTGGGACCCGAACCTACGACCTTAGTGGTGATATTGAGACAGTGCCTTAGACTACCCGGCCACGGAGGCCCCTCTGTATGGCACTACGGTTGATATTGTTTACTGTATGGTCAAATTTAGCAGGAGTTATTGTCCCTCAATGAATTTATTGGTTTTTGCATAATTTATGTCAAAACAAGGGCTGTGCAATATTACACCGTGCCGATAGACAATATGTCTTTTAATGGGGTTTAACACCAATATCAAAACAAAACAGATGGCATATCTAGTTTCATATAGACCGCGGCGTGGTCTGGTGGTAGAGCGTCCGCCTCGCATGCGGAAGGTCGTGGGTTCAATCCCCGACCGGATCATACCAAAGACTTTAAAAATGGTACTAGAAGCTTCCTCGCTTGACGCTCAGCATTTAGAGGAGAGTTCTAGGTCTGGTCGGCCCGGTGTCAGTATAATATGACTGGGTGGGGTATCATACCATGTGTGTGTCTGCGGCATGATACTCCAGTGTGACAGCGCTTAGAATACTGTCTCAGGTAGACACCTTCGCGATATGACTGAAAAATTGTTGAAAGCGACGCTAAACACCATACAACAACAACATAGTTTCACTTTAAGTATTTATTAATTATAAGCCAATTATTGACGACGACCTCAGATAACGGAGTACCTGATAATGTAGCACTCTGCTCCAGTATCAAGGTGTGTTATTGTACTTTTGTGGGTGTCAGTAAAGATTCTGTAGTTAATGGTTTTATATGCAAAGTTGCTACTTGAAATACTTAAACACACCATCACATAATTTTCCAGCATGTACCACATCTAATTTATACAAGTTGTATATTATAGTACTAAGATTATTCTTGTTTTATAGTTACTCGTTATTTGTATATGTTATTTTCAGCATTAATATTCCACCAAATGTAAGAAAGATAGCGGAAGTGTGCAAGGGCTAATTGATAGTCTTCCTGTATTTACTAAAAGTGTTTTCCTGAACAGATCTTATTACTGGAATAGGAAATGGTCAACACTTTTCTAAAATTGGACTGGTAAGCGATGCTCCTGTAAATAAGTAAATAATGCAAAGGTGTTGTGGAAAAAACGTGTCTCCCCTACAAAACCGTACGGCTGCGAACTTGTTACCTTCAGCTTTCTAACCCATAAATTCACTAGGCACTTATTTAATAAGTAGAACGTAAAAAAATCTCATCTGATAAGAACGATATCTGAAGATAATTACTGAGAGTATAGCATAATCTGGTTTAGTTTAAACAATATTTATTCGTTTTCAACATATTACATATAAATATATTCAAATACACAGCGATACATAACAACAGAATTGAGAAGAAAGCTATTTCTAGCTTATACAAAGTCTCTCTTCTGATAATCTGGTTTAAACATTCCTCATTTTCATAATCCTTATTAAATCAATGGTTAGGATGATTTGTGCACTTTTATATAATAGACAGCCATAATTGACAATTATCAAACATACATTGGCGGATGTAAACCCAAACTTAGTTGGTGTGCTTTTTCAGTAGAAAGTGCAAATAATTGAAAAAGTAAGAGATTAAATTGCTTGATCTTCTGTACCTTTCAGTACTTGATATCAGAAAGACTTGATTTTGGCAATGAACCGTAAATTGGGTAGGGGTACTATATTCTTAATTTTTTTTATGAATGTCAGTTGGTAAAAGCTTAATATAAATAATTTCATAATTGGACTGTTTGTTGATGTAGTAAGATACAACCACTACTTATTATGCTCGCCCAAAGGGGGAAGTATATAGTTGCCACTTCGTCCGTGCGTGCGTACGTCTGTGCGTGCGTCCATCCATCAGTGCGTCCCCAAGTTATTGTCCGGGCTATTTCTCTACAACCTCTGGTTGGACGTTTATGAAACTTGCTAGGATGTATCATTTACAAGTGCAGGTACGAATATTGTCTTTGTGTTCCGGTTCGATGTTTTTTCACTGAGTTATGGCCCTTTGATTCTGTCTGTGACCAAATTTTTGTCCGCGCTATTTCTCTACAACCCCATGTTGGAATTTTATGAAACTTGCGTGGAGGCATCATAATGACCTATTTCAAAGTATGTTGTACAATGTATTATATCACGAAATAAAAAAGAATGTATTGACTTCGTTTTAGAACTCTCACAGTTACTTCCCTCGTTCAATATCATTACCATATGGTACAGTCAAACACTTATTGTTATATGATGCAAGGGTAACTTATTGTAACACGCTACCATTCGAAAATTTGCAAAAAAGCCACAAATGGGTAGAGGTACTAATCCTATTTGTTAACATTTTAAATGGTAAAAGTATAACGTTTTAATATTTTAGAATTTTCAGCTGTTCCACTAAGAAAATGAATACACCATTTTTACTTTATTCTTTTATTTGATTTAAGAATAATTAACTGTAACGTGTTGGCAAAAAAGCCGAGAAAGGGATCACGTAATGATCCTAAATTATACATCATTTTAGACGGTAAAATTTTCATATATTAGTAGCATTTTCAGCGGATGTACAAAGAAAATTAATATAAATTTCTCCTGTATCTTTTTTTTTATATTTAATACCAGGACAACATATTGTGATACCGCTATGTTACCATTCGAAAAATTGTCAAATTGGAAAAAAAGCCGAATGGGATTAACGGTGGCACATTCATTTTTTTAAAATTTAGAGTTAAAGTCTAATATATTAATATTTGTGTCATTGTCAGCTGATATACTAAGGACGTTTATAAACTTTTTCGGGACCTTTTATTATTTGATGTCAGGACAACTTGTAACGTATAAATATTCAAAAATTTACGAAAAGTCGAAAGGGTATTATACTCTTTCAATTATAAATTTTAGAGAGTAAAAGTTTGATGCATTAATATTTTGTCTGTAAAGTCAAATATTTTGCATTGAATTGATATATTTTCTCAAAAGAATTTTGTTTGTTTGTTGAGAATACACCTACACATCACAATGAACACAAAGTATTACTGGTGTTTGTTTTATTTAAGACAAAATAACAATCAAGATATGGATGTGAACATGAAATGATCTCAAATGAAATGATCGTTAACAGTCATTTGACATTTAACAGTCATTTGAACATACTCATTTTTCCAGGGTTCATTGTGCCATGTTACATTGACAGATTCCAACGTCAATATTAAATCTACTCTCACATTTGACAAATCAAGACATTGCCAGTTTTAATTTATTTCGTTCATACCAAATCACCACTTGTACTTCCACAGTTGCTTAAATACACATTTTTAAACAAGGTTTACATATTGGATTATTTTGCGCGGAAGTGAATATAAGTAAACTTTCTCTGATGTCTGATTGATGAAGTGTAAATTTACTAATATAAGACTGTTACAAGCTTTGAGACATTGACAGAGGTGAATAAAAGGTAACGCAAGAATACTAGGAGAGATTAATGCACACTATAAACTGACCTGAACGAACGAAGTTCATACACGTATATTATACCAAATAAACATGTATTATTAAGTAAATACTACTATTCAATCGACCTGGTTTATTATTGGGATTTATTGTCATTTCCAACACATAACAGGTTTACAATAATGACATGGTGGAAGAAAACCTTAGATTCACAAACAAAACAATGACCAGAAACACCGTCTTTACGTAAGTAACTGGCGACTTTCTCACATACAGGTTTTGGACCGAGATGGTCTTTAACGCAATGGTCAAGAGTACGTATATATTACTGTTTTATAGTCTATTCCTGTCCCTGAATCCGAATCAGGTCTTGTATTCCCTATGAAAAAGCAGAGAATTCCATGTCAATCCCATAATTCCTAGCTATCTAACGCTTACTAAACTGTGACTTCATTCAATATTTCCCTGAAGCAAATGACCAATCAACGCGCTTATATATGCTCAAATGACATTGCTATGTAATAGACGCAATCGGAAGAGCTGGATCCATTTTACAGACTAACCGTTATACATGTAAGTCAAAGTCGTTATGCCTTTTTTTTCTGAAACATCTGCAAATCGAACACATTGCAAATCGTCTGAACGACGGATTGAAGATTCCTATGATATACGGGTTGATGGCGCTGTTCAACAGAAACGACCTGAGAGCGAGCTGCGATCCAACTTCTAATTCCGTGCTGGCATCAGAATTCGGCTTGACGGCTAGATTTATAATGAAATATGGTGTAAAACTGACAATATATCCCACGGTTATTGCTATCATTATCAGCGTGATCTTGATTTCAATGTGGATCGTTTCTCTAGAAACAGATAATGTACTATGTGTACCATGTGACAGTGTTGAGGTTTGCACACTCGTTGTTTCATTTTTGTCTTTTCTTGTATGATCTGCTTCATCGATTTCTAATGTGTTAAATGTAACGTTATCTTCACCAGTGCTTTCAATTGTACTCTCATTAACAATGTCTTTTGGTTTGGTAGAATTGTGATTTGTATGTTTTATTACAGCTCTCGTTCTTCTGTTAGAAATGATAATGGCTCGTCCAATGAGACTATATAAAACAACATATGTCGCACAGGCGACCACAACAAGACTCATGTCTAGTATATGCATGGCAGTCACCGTTTGCCGCAAGTCCTCGCTCTCAGACTCAGAACAATAGTACCCTTGGACTGTAACACCGTCATGACCAGTAACGTTGACTCGAACTACATCGCGCAACAATGAACTCGGTATGGCGTGTAAAAAGGCAATACCTATTACAACAGCTACGGACACTCTCACAGAAAACCGAGTGAACTGCCATTCAAAAGTTCTGCATACTTTTCTGTATCTATCAATGCAAATGACCCACAAAACCCAGACAGAGGAGGTGACAAACCAGTGATTGACAAAGAAAAGAACTTTACAGAGAGCGACGTTCAGGAACGCTATGTTTAGAACTAGTTCAATTATTTCGTCTGCTACAACCACACATGTAATCAAATCTATCGCGGCTAGATATGATATAAACATAGTGCTAGTTGTTGATGATTTTATCCTAAAGCCGTAGAATATAACCGTCATTATATTTCCAATGGTGCCGAGAAAAACGACAACAGCGACGTAAACTATGACCGGGATGAATTCCACCATCTTTTCCTTATTGAGTTGATACAGCTGTTCGTCATAGGTAAGATTGGTGTCTACATGGATTGCCATTGCCTCCTCAAGTCAAATTATTATCTTCTAGTTGCCAGGTACAATCTGGAAATTAGAAATAATACTGTTTTAATTGTATTAATCAAGTAAGCTACTGCTAAAATACTTGTCGAGTTTTTATTAAAGCTATCGTTTCCAGCGCTGTATATAACTAATATTTACAAGTAAAAAATATTAGTGTTTGTGTTGTACATTATCATTAACACTCCACTTTCCAGCTCTGTGAATGACTCATGTTTACAGCTAGACCCTGGATTAGTTGCGTGTGTTGTACATTATCATTAACACTCCACTTTCCAGCTCTGTGGATGACTCATATTTACAGCTAGACCCTGGATTAGTTGCGTGTGTTGTACATTATCATTAACACTCCACTTTCCAGCTCTGTGGATGACTCATATTTACAGCTAGACCCTGGATTAGTTGCGTGTGTGTTGTACATTATCATTAACACTCCACTTTTCAGCGCTGTATATGACTCATATTTACAGCTAGACCCTGGATTAGTTGCGTGTGTGTTGTACATTTTCATCAACACTCCACTTTCCAGCGCTGTGAATGACTCATATTTACAGCTAGACCCTGAATTAGTTGCGTGTGTGTTGTACATTTTCATTAACACTCCACATTCCAGCTCTGTGAATGACTCATATTTACAGCTAGACCCTGAATTAGTTGCGTTAGTGTTGTACATTTTCATTAACACTCCACTTTCCAGCTCTGTGAATGACTCATATTTACAGCTAGACCCTGGATTAGTTGCGTGTGTGTTGTACATTATCATTAACACTCCACTTTCCAGCTCTGTGAATGACTCATATTTACAGCTAGACCCTGGATTAGTTGCGTGTGTGTTGTACATTTTCATTAACACTCCACTTCCCAGCTCTGTGAATGACTCATATTTACAGCTAGACCCTGGATTAGTCGCGTGTGTGTTGTACATTTTCATTAACACTCCACTTTCCAGCTCTGTGAATGACTCATATTTACAGCTAGACCCTGGATTAGTCGCGTGTGTGTTGTACATTTTCATTAACACTCCACTTTCCAGCGCTGTATATGACTCATATTTACAGCTAGACCCTGGATTAGTTGCGTGTGTGTTGAACATTATCATTAACACTCCACTTTCCAGCTCTGTGAATGACTCATATTTACAGCTAGACCCTGGATTAGTTGCGTCTGTGTTGAACATTAACATTAACACTCAACTTTCCAGCTCTGTATATGACTCATATTTACAGCTAGACCCTGGATTAGTCGCGTTAGTGTTGTAAATTTTCATTGGCGCTCCAGTTTGCTGCAATAGCTGTGAATGATTCCTGTTTCTACAACAAGAATATAGAAGAGCTGTGTTTGTTTTTGCAACATTTACATGAACGCTCCACACAGCGTACTCTCTGAACGCTCCACATAGCATACTATCTGAAAGATCCACAAAGCATACACTCTGAACACTCCACACAGCATACTCTCTGAAAGCTCCAAACAACATACTCTCTGAATGCTCCTGTAGCATACTCTCTGAACGCTCCACACAGCATACTCTCAGAACGCTCCCACAGCATACTTACTGAAAGCTGCCGCAGCATATTCTCTGAACGCTCCACACAGCATACTCTCTGAACGTTCCACACAGCATACTCTCTGAATGTTCCACGCAGCATACTCTCTAAACGCTCCACACAGCATACTCTCTGAGCGTTCCACACAGCATACTCTCTGAACGTTCCATACAGCATACTCTCTGAACGCTCCACACAACATACTCTCTAAACGCTCCCGCAGCATACTCTCTGAACGCTCCACACAACATACTCTCTAAACGCTCCCGCAGCATACTCTCTGAACGCTCCACACAGCATACTCTCTGAAAACTCCACACAGTATACGCTCTGAACGCTCCACACAGCATACTCTCTGAACGCTGCCGCAGCATTTTCTCTGAAAACTCCACACAGCATACTCTCTGAACGCTCGACACAGCATACTCTATGAACGCTGCCGCAGCATATTCTCTGAACACTCCACACAGCATACTCTCTGAACGGTCCACACAGCATACTCTCTGAACGTTCCATCCAGCATACTCTCTGAACGCTCCACACAGCATACTCTCTGAACGCTCTCGCATCATACTCTCTGAACGCTTCACACAGCATACTCTCTGAACGTTCCACAAATCATACTCTTTGAACTCTCTACACAACATACTCTTTGAAGGCTCCACACAATATACTATATGAACGCTTCACACAGCATATTCTCTAAAAGCTTCTGCAGCATACTCTCTGAACGTTCCACACAGCATACTCTCTGAAAACTCCACACAGCATACTCTCTGAACGTTCCCGAAGCATACTCTCTGAACGCCCCACACAGCATACTCTCTGAACGCTCCACACAGCATACTCTATGAACGTTCCACACAGCATACCCTCTGAACGCTCCACACAGCATACTCTCTGAACGCTCCCGCAGCATACTCTCTGAACGCTCCACACAGCATACTCTCTGAACGCTCCACACAGCATACCCTCTGAACGCTCCACACAGCATTCTCTCTGAACGCTCCACACAGCATACTCTCTGAACGTACCACACAGCATACTCTTTGAACGCTCTACACAGTATATTCTTTGAACGCTCCACACAACATACTCTATGAACGCTTAACGAAGCATACTCTCTAAACGCTCCCGCAGCATACTCTATGAACGCTTCACACAGCATATCCTCTGAACGTTCCACACAGCGTTCTCTCTGAACGCTCCACACAGCATACTCTCTAAACGCTCCCGAAGCATACTCTCTAAACGTTCCACACAACATACTATATAAACGCTCCCGCAGCATACTCTCTGAACGTTCCTCACAGCATACTTTCCGAACGCTCCACACAGTATACTCTCTGAAAGCTCCCGCAGCATACTCTCTGAACGCTCACGCAGCATACTCTCTGAACGCTCCACACAGCATAATCTTTGAACGCTCCACACAGCATAGTCTATGAACGCTTCACACAGCATACCCTCTGAACGCTCCACACAACATACTCCCCGACCGCTCAACACAGCATAATCTCTTAACGCATCATACAGTACACTCTCTGTAGGCTCCACACAACATAATCTCTGAACCCTCTAATCAACATACTCTCTGACTGCTCAACACAACATACTCTCTGAACGCCCCAAACAGCATACTCTCTGATCGCTCCACACAGCATACACTCTGAACGTACTACACAGCATTCTCTCCGGCCGCTCTACATATTCTACTGTCTGAAAGCTCTACACAGCATACTCTCTAAACGCCCCAAACAGCATATACTCTCCGACCGCTCCACACAGCACATTTTTGAAGGGATATAGATAAGCTACACCTTTTTGAACGCTCCACACAGCATACTTTCTGAATGCCTCACACAGCATACTCTCTGAACGTTCCTCACGGCGTACTCTCTGAACTCACCCACAGCGTACGCTTTGAACGCTCACACAGCATACCCTCTGAACGTCCACACACGGCTTACTCTCTGAATGCTCCCACAGCATACTCTGTGACCGTTCCACACAGTATATCCTCTGAACGCTCCACACAGCATACTCTCTGAACGCTCCACACAGCATACTCTCTGAACGCTCCCGCAGCATATTCTCTGAACACTCCACACAGCATACTCTCAGAATGCTCCAAACATCATACTCTCTGAACGTTGCACACAGCATACCCTTTGAACGCTCCACACAACATACTCTATGAACGATCCACACAGCATATTCTCCGAACGCATCACACAGCAATCTCTCTCAACGCTCAACACAGTATATTCTCTGAACGCCCCATTCAGTATACTCTCCGACCGCTCCACACACCATAATCTCTGAACGCTCCATACAGCATACTCTCTGAACGCTCCATACAGTACACTCACTGTAGTCTTCGCACAGCATACTCTCTGAACGCTCCGTACAGCATACTCTCTGAACGCTCCACACAGTACACTCACTGTAGGCTTCGCACAGCATACTCTCTGAACGCTCCGTACAGCATACTCTCTGAACGCTCCACACAGTACACTCACTGTAGGCTTCGCACAGCATACTCTCTGAACGCTCCGTACAGCATACTCTCTGAACGCTCCCACAGCATGCTCTCTGACCGCTCCATACAGCATTCCCTCTGAACGCCCCACACAGCATACTCTCTGAAAGCTCCCACAGCATACACCCTGGCCGATCCACACAGCATACACTCTAAACGCTCCCCCAGTATATTCTCGGAATGCTCCCACAGCATACTCTTTGACCGCTCCACACAGCATACCATCTGAATGCCCCACAGAGCATACTCTCTGAATGCTTCCATAGCATACTTTCTGAACACTCCACACAGCATAATATCTGAACGCTCCAAACAGCATACTCTCCGACCGCTCCACAAAGCATACACTCTGAACGCTCCACACACCAAAATGTCTGACCGCTTCACACAGCAAACTTTCTGACCACTTCACACAGCATACTCTTCGAACGCATACTGTCGGATCGCTTCATACCAGCATAGTCTTTGAACGCTCCACATAGTATACTCTTTAAACGCTCCACATTTCATAATCTCTGAAGACTTCACACATCATCCACTCCAAACGCTCCATACGCCATAATGTCTGACTGCTTTCTGACCGCTTCACACAGTATACTCTTTGAACGCTTTAAACAGCATTCTCTCTGAACACTCCACACATCATATTCTCTGAACGTTCCACACATCATACTATCTTACCGCTTCACACAGCATACTGTCTGAACGCTCCACATATCATACTCTCAGAATGCTGCACAAAGCATACTTTCCAAACGCCCCACATAGCATATACTCTCCGACAGCTCCACACATCATAATCTCTGAATGCTCCACACATTCTCTTTGAACAGTCGTCACAGCATATTTTCTGACCGCTCCACCCAGCATACTATCTGAATGCCCCACACAGCATACTCTCTGAACGCTCACCACAGTCTAGTCTCTGAACGCGCCACATCATACTCTCTGAACGCTCCACACATCATACTCTCTGAACGCTCCACATATCATACTCTCTGAAAGCTCCACACATCATACTCTCTGAACGCTCCACACATCATACTCTCTGAACGCTCCACATATCATACTCTCCGAATGCTACACAAAGCATACTCTCCGAACGCCCCACATAGCATATACTCTCCGACAGCTCCACACATCATAATCTCTGAATGCTCCACACGCCATACTGTCTGACCGCTTCACACAGCATATTTTCTGGCCGCTTCTCACAGCATTCTTTCTGAACGTTCCACATAACATTCTCTCTGACCGCTCCAAACAGCATACTGTCGGAACGCCCACACAGCAAACTCTCCGATCGCTCCACACATACTCCCTGAATGATCCACACACCATACTGTCTGACCGCTTCAAACAGCATACTCTATTATCGCTCCACACAGCCTACTCTCTGAGCGTTCCACACAACATACTCTCCAAACGGTCCACATAGCATACACTCCAAAAGCACCCCACCGTCTACTCTCCGAACGCGTCACACAGCATACTCTCCGAATGCCCCACACAGCATACTCTCAGATTGCTCCACACAGCATACACTCTGAATGCTCCACACAGCAGACTCTCCGAACGCCTTACACAGCATACTCTCTGAACGCCCCACACAGCATACTCTCCGAACGCCCCACACATCATACACTCTGAACGCTCCACACATCATACTCACTGAACGCTCCACACATCATACTCTCTGAATGCCCCACACAACATACTCTCCGAACACCCCAAACAGTATATACTCACGACCGTTCCACACAGCATACATTCCGACTGCTCCACACAGCGTACACTCTGAACGCTCCACACAGCTTACTCTCCGAATGCTCCACACATCATACTCATCGAACGCTCCACACACCATACTCTCTGAACGCTCAACACAGCATAAACTCCGAACGCCCCACACAGCATATACTCTCCAACCGTTCCACACAGCATACTCTCCGAATGTTTCAAACATCATACTCTCTGAACGATCCACACATCATACTGTATGACTGCTTCACAAAGCATTCTCTCTGAACCTTCCACAAAGCATACTCTCCGACCGCTCCACACTTCATATCCTTTGAATGCTCCGCACAGCATACTCTCATACCGCTCCACACTTCATACTCTCTGAACGCTCCACACAGCATAATCACTTAACGCTCCATACACCATACTGTCTGACCGACTCACACAGCATACTTTCTGACCGCTCCACACAACATTCTCTCTGACCGCTCCACACAGCATACTCTCTGAATGCCCAACATAGCATACTTTTTGACCGCTCCACAGAGCATACAATCTGAACACCCAACAAAGCGTACTCTCCGACCGCTCCACACTTCATATCTTTTGAATGCTCCGCAGAGCATACTCTCCTACCGCTCCACACTTCATACTCTCTGAACGCTCCACACAGCATACTCTCTGAACCCTCCACACAGCATACTTTCCGACCGCTCCCCACTTCATACTCTCTGAACGCTCCACACATCAAACTCTCTGAACGCTCCACACATCATACTCACTGAACGCTCCAAACAGCATTCTCTCTGAACACCCAACACAGCATATACTCTCCGACCGGTCCACACATCATACTCTCTGAACGCTCCACACATCATACTGTCTGACCGCTTCACACAGCATACTGTCTGACCGCTCCACACATCATACTCTCTGAACGCTCCACACATCATACTGTCTGACCGCTTCACACAGAATACTTTCTGACCTCTCCACACAACATACTCTCCGAACGCCCCACACAGCATACTATCCGACCGGTCCATACAGCATACACTCTGAACGCTCCACACATCATACTCTCCGACCGCTCTACACATCATACTCTCTGAACGCTCTACACAGCAAACTCTCCGACTGCTCTACACATCATACTCTCTGAACGCTCCATACATCATACTCTCCGACCGCTCTACACATTATACTCTCTGAACGCTCCACACATCATACTCACTGAAGGCTCTATACAACATACTGTCTGACCGCTCCACATTTTATACTCTCCGACCGCTCTACACACCATACGCTCTGAATGCTCTACACAGCATAGTCTCTGAACGCCCAACACAGCATACACTCTGAACGCTCCACACATATCACACTCTGACCGCTCTACGCATCATACTCGTTGAACGCACTACACAGTATACTCTCTGAACGTTCCACACATAATACTCACTGAACGCCCCACACAGCATATACTCTCCGACCGCTCCACATATCATACTCTCTGAACGCTCCTCACATCATACTGTCTGATTGCTTCACACAGCATAATTTCTGACCGCTCCATACAGCATACTCTCTGAACGCCCCACACAGTATACTCTCCGACTGGTCCACACAGCATGTAATCTGAACGCTCCACACATCATACTCTCTGACCGCTCTACACATCATACTCTCTGAACGCTCTACCGCTCTACACAGCATACTCTCTGAACGCCCCACACAGTATACACTCCGACCGGTCCACACAGCATGCAATCTGAACGCTCCACACATCATACTTTCCGACCGCTCTACACATCATACTCTCTGAACGCTCTACCGCTCTACACAGCATACTCTCTGAACGCTCCACACATCATACTCACTGAACGCTCTACACAGCATCCTGTCTGCCCGCTCCACATATTATACTCTCCGACCGCCCTACACATCCTACTCTCCGACCGCTCTTCATAGCATACTCTCTGAACGCCCCACTAAGCATACACTTTGAAGGAATGTAAATAAGCTACACCTTTTTGCACACAACTTCGTCGACGAACCGTTTCAAGGCAAAAATGTTTTGTATGGAATTATACAAAGACTGGATTTTCATAAACTATTATACCTTATAATGTAAACAAATTAAGATGTATAGAATGAACTACATATACCAAATGCAATAGACCAAGTTCATTTTTCATGTGCTATGGGGATATTAATCTCAAGTTTTACCTGGGCGGGTCCAGAATTTTAGTTTAGAGGGGGCGGACTGAGCGGATTTAGGGGACGCCACACAAATCTGAACGAACACACGTGTTTTTCTGTAGAAATACAGTGAATTTTAATAATATAAGGGAGTTATGGTGGGGTTGGGGTTAATTTCCGTTTAGTACATTTCGCCTGTGATTTATAGAACTTTCAAGGGAGAATGCAATAATTCCGACTGGGAATTATTTTTCTTTAGGCAGTTTTACTTACAACGTTAATTGTTTGTGCTTGGAATAAGATTTATGTTAATAAAGAAATGTAATACAGTAAAACCTGTACAATCGGTCACCTCTATTAAGCAGCCACTTGTCTTAAGCAGCCACAGCTGTGATTCCCATTTATGTGCATTTAGAGCAAATTAACCTGCATTAAACAACAATCTGTTTTAAAAGGTCACTTCTGTTCATTCCCTTGACTGGCTGCTTAAGACAGGTTTGACTTTATACAGATTATTCAATATTTGTTTCATATTATGGAATAAAATTCCCTTGGGCAGTTCACATATATGGTATAAACCTTGTGCATTACGGCGTTATTTTTTTACCAGACATGATAGGTTCGGAGGTATGATACATCGCCACGGCTGTGTAGTGTTCTTAAACAAGAAACTTTATCTGCACATGTTTAGTATTGATTCTACCCAGGAAGACTTCAAGCTTGACATGTCTAAGAACTCGATGTAAAATAAATCAGTTTTGAAAAATAACACCAGATGTGTCAAATTCCCTCGGGATTTCATACGAAACTAATGGTGAATAACCTCGTTTATTTAAAGTGTTATTTTAAAAGGATTTCAACAGTTTATATACAAACTAATGCTGTCACGCTTGTTTAGAAAATATGACAAAAATATTTTGAAACAAAAAATCAAATTGATATTTTGATTTTTTGAGTAATTTTTCAACGTACTGTAAAACTGATATGATTATAAGACGTAAATACGATGTAATGCCGGGTTGTAGTGTAACGCCAGAGGTTGTTGGTTCGATATCCCGCTTGACCCGATGCCTCCCATAAAAAACACTTGTAGTATATCAGTACTGGTTCTACCCAGGAAGCGGACTCAAGAGCGGTTCATATAATCTCTGAGCTTTCACCGCAATTGAAACTTAAATACTGTATGTATTGGGATGCGGGTCCTCCACGGCCAAGTGATCTGAGGCGCCGTCTTAAGATCACTTACCTCTCACCACTTAGGTCGGAGGTTCGAGTCCCACTTGCTCCAAATAATTTATGTGAAAAAACTTGCCAGTTGCTTGCGAAAGGACGGTGGTTCTACTCGGATTCATTCGGAAATCTTCCTCCACCAATAAAATTGGATATGCCATATTTAACCTTAAGTGTATTGAAAATGTCATTAAACCCCATTTAAACAATAAAGAGATACAATAATTAGGATGCCTATCAGCCTTTTAACAGGGTTATACATATTTTCAAAATAGAAAAAAAAACATTGAAGTTTATTATGCTGGTGTCTTCAAATTTCTTATTTAATCATTGAGATAAAATATCCTTAAAATTGTCAAAGTGACTATATATCTAATATCGATATTATTTAGTAAAAATGTAATAAGTAATATTAATTTACTATTGTGAATATTGATTTATGACTGTCACTACGATGGGACATTATATTGTAAATTAGTTTTGTAGTGTTGCTGTTAGTGTCTGTATGGTACTTTATGCAATTAAATGTATTGAATGGAACTGAGTACATATATATCGAACTTATCGTGGTCCATTTTAATATTGTAGGTTTCATGTGTGCCCATGACAAGTTTCAAATACTTGCATAAGAAATGTTTACATAGCACCGCCCACTCGCACATCACTACACGTACTTGCATATATGCATATACATTTGTATTCACTTAGGTGTATACAAACACACAAAAACTTAAAATTTAATTTTACATAAGAAATAAATCCACTTACCTTTTTATAAGGAATATAAATACAACTATTTCAACACAACGATCCCTGTACTATAATAGCTTTGACACCATTTAAACTTAAAAAGTATAATACAACCTCATCAAACACTCCGAAGTTATATTTTAAACTAATTTAAATGTGTAAAAATCTTACACATCTTTTTTAATATTTGCAAATAGGAAGTGCAACGTTACATCGAGTGGTGACGTTATGCGAGGTGAATATTCTCTTATTCAGTCACACAGAAAATGAACGATAACAAAAGAACAATACAAGCATATCTATAGTTACTTCTTTAATGACCCTGTCTATTTCACCTACCTTAAAGGAAGTATATCAGGATTTTTCAAATTTTTCAAAATTGAATAAAAACATTTTCCCCCCAATATATCATAACTATAACATATTGACTGATATCGTATTACCATAATGATGTGTATTTAAACGGCACAATACGCGTCCAGGTTAGTTTCAATAGATTTCTCGCTTAAAATTACAACGTATTTTGTGACGTGTAAAATGGATCACTTTATTTCATTTTGATTTAGATTTGATCTGTCATATTAATGTACATAGTATAGAATTTGTTTCATCTTAGAAAGGGTCCGAATGACGATGTGAGTATCTTAAAGCAGTATTTAGATGCCGTCTAGTTTTAGAACGGGGGATTTTGTTTCAAGTTTACCACTTGATTTGATAAACCACACTATTCGGATCTTATTCATAAATGATAATATACTTTGTATCCATTCAAAAATATTTATAGCACTATTCCTGATATACAACTCTTAAAATATCTACTAGTAACATAGGTTAGGTGAACCTATTACAAAAGTAAAGTGTATGTATTTAACATTTAAGCTATTACAAATAACAATTTCATGATGTTATATATACGTTGTATTATATATTACATGTTAAGTAGTATATATTATGTTACACAATATCAAATACACTATTATGTAAAAACATCGCATAATTGAAGCATATGTGTACGAACTTGACACTCACATAGAAGTATTACATCGTGATTTTGATATGTATGGAGTTTAGATTTCTCTCCGAAAGTAGTTCGATCAGAATGCGGTTAAATACGCGAATGTAGTCTCACGTGATTGTTACGTATAGTCCCAGAGACATGTTTCTAGAGGCAAATTTTATGCCGAGTCCGAAAATCTATTTCTTACTAACGGCTGTTGGGGCGTTTGGTCACAAATTCAAGATGGCCACCAAAATGGCCGCCAAATATTGAAATTCATGTTATGATATATAATCTGATAGAAAACACTGCAAATTGTTAAAAAATTAGATTTATCGTGTTGTTGTTAGTTGTATGACATGTTTTACAATTTTTTTTGCAAATATACGCGTTTTGTTGAATGCTTTGGTATCATTTTTATTTGTAAATGCTTGTTTCAAGAGGTAAAATGTATTGTGAGTCTGCAATCTATTTCTTACTAACGGCTGTTACTATTGAAATTCATGTTATAATATATAACCTAATAGAAAACTCTGCAAAGTGTTAAAATTTAGATTTACTTAAATCAATCATAAAATATGTCATACAACTTACAGCAACACCATCAATTAATAACAACATGAATATCAATATTTGGCGGACATTTTGGATTTGTAACCAAACACCTAAACAACCGTTAGTACGAAATGACTCAGCAAAAAGTTTACATCTAGAAACACGTGTCAAACCTTTTGGACATCGATACCCTCCCCACTATCTCTGGAACTATTAGGTTTTTATTTAATTGCATTGAAACTGTTGGACGAGTTAGTCTGACATAAAATGTAACAGGAGAAGTGTCAAACGGATTGACGGATCAATGCCCTCTAACTTCTCTTCAAAAAGACGGGGTGGGGATAACACATTGACACGTTTTAATTGTAAGCATATGTCCAAGCTCTCTCGATTGGGTCCGTTAAATCGTAATGCTGGGAAAGTCGTTGCTTCAAGTTTGGATGACGTCACAGTTTACAATATAATTATATCGACTGCTTATCGGTTGATTTCTTCGTAAAATTCAGTATTGATAAAAATAAAATAATGTTTAAGCCGGTGTTAGGGGATTAAAGCAGGAAGCGATTTTCACGGTCGCCACACCGCACGTAAAACAACTATTGAAATAGTGACTAATAATGTAAATATCTTGAAAAATGTGTGCTGGAAAAACAGAAAAGAACATGGCATGTACGGTTTTATGAAGCCTGTTCAGGAGTTGTAATGAGATCCAGTACACCAGCGTTATTGTTTGTCTAATTCCTTGGAATTACACTACTCAATCAGTTATGTTTGAACAAACCGGTGATAGGAGATGTGATAGGCGTTGCGATAGCGATGTTTATTCCATTGCTCCCCACGAACAGATTTACTTATTCCATGCTCATTTTTCAATTATTTTCATGGGTTTGATGATCGGATGGAAAATTCCATCCTGAGGAACGGAATTTTCCATCCGCACCGAAATACTTTTTCTTGTATACAACCCTAACTGTTAGGTTAGTGTTCATTAGTATGCATTTATAAAATTAAATTGGTCAAGCGCGGCTATGCGACCAATTTAATCTTATAAATGCATACTAATGAATATTAACCAACTTAGTGGTCGAAATTATAGTTTGTTTACTAACATCACACGCATATTTTACACGCATTAATCCCTCCCACACCAACCTGTCTTTGAGGTCATCGTGACCGATCAAAAGGAACCGCCAGACGTACATATGACTTAGCTTTATGCAAATTAGTTTTTAAGACCCTGGTCTGTATTGTCGGGGTCATTTTCACAGTTGATTCCGAAAGGATAAGACGTATAATAAGTGATATTAGCTATATTAAAGTAAAATGTGCGTGAAAGATTTTGGCGGGGACTTCGATCTTTTGAAAGATGCGGAGTTACTGGACATGCTGATGACTGGCATACTAAACGATGTGCCAACACATTCGACCCCAAAGTGACAGCAACTCAAGTTTTGAACATAAACACGCAGGAGTTGGTACCTCGGGCATCGAGCCGAAAACACGGTAGGTGACGTTTTCTGGTTTCTTAGTAAAATTCGATTTTGTCATTTGATCTGTGGTAAAGTAATATGGGTCGTGAGTTCAATCCTTCGCCAATCCAGTCATTTGGTAGATACGTTTAAACAAAGATCCCGCCTCAATATGACCTTGTTATTAAATGGGATGTAAAACTTGATTCACTTGTCATTTACATATTCATATTGCATTTTATAGAATTTGCACATGTGCAATACAAAATTATCGTTAGTTGAACAGCTGCAGTGTTAATCTGGCCCACAAATGTATTTGTAACAATAAAAAATAGAACCAGACATGTCCCCCAGATTTGTTGCAAAGCGGGCAGCTGTATACAAAAAATTAATGCAGTTTCATGTATTTGCAGAGATCAATTCTGCCGTCGACCACACTTTCGGTATCATCGAAGCCGACCATTCGAGCTGCGGTGTGAACGCTGTTGACAGGAAACCACTATCAACCATCAGTGACAATTACCAAGCAGCAGCAGTCGTCATTCTTCCGAAGGGTAAGTTCGTAATTTGTATTAATATTAAACATTAATAAATACATACTACAACCTGTGCAACTGGTAGTCTTCGTGGTCAGTGGTCCAGCCCCCAACTCCAGATTCGTAGGTAAGAGACCAATCTCCACAATCAGGAGGCAGACTATTGGTTAGAAACCCAGAAAGCAGTCTAGCATGATTTATATAAGTAGCAATAACTATCGCAATCGATGTAAAATTAACAACAGTAACTTAAAGAGTATATATGCGATCCAAAGGATCATAATACCCACCTTCGTTGGTTCGAATACTGTTACAATTGTCACAATTGTAAATATTAATTCATCAACTGTGTCTTCTACTTGTTTACTAGCCTTCATCGTCGGATACCAACGCAGTATCCATTCCGATACTCTCAATTCATCACCCGTGGGAGATTACACTAGCTTTGCGTCGTTTTATTTGCACAGAAGGAATAAAATTTGGCATGAAACTGGCGGTGTGATTGGATAACGTTCTCTTCATGAAATCGTGAAGGAACCAATCTCATGGTTGCATCGTGACTAGTTAGAAACGGCGCAAAGCTAGGGTAATCCCCTAAGAGTGATGAATGAAGAGTATCAGAATAGAAACCCGTGGGAATCTGGCGATGACTAGCCCTTTACGTAACAACATACGGAATACGTCGTATCATAACATAGACGTGTATGTTTCGACAAAAGACTTGTTAATGAACATTCTATTATTAGCTCTTTACTGTGTCTTTAAGTAAATAAACTGACAAAAACAAACAAAAATAGAATTCTGAATGTGGTAATGCGGAAAGTAGATCAGGATTTAAGATATGTACGCGAGCCAAGCTATACGGGCAGCAGATGGACTGGTAGTGTTATATGTCATGGGTTTATTACAATCCGTCACTGTAACTATTTGATTTTCCTACAATAAATTAGAACAGTTATTTTATCTGAATCAAGTGTTTTTTTAGTGTTTTAGAATTTTACAACGATAATTCGTATGTAAACCCTGTTTATACATGTGTGTTTAATTTTTGTTTCAGATATATCGACAGAAGATGGAAGTAAATAGATCAAGTTTATATCCATTTTAGAAATACAACGCTATAAATTTAATCATCGTAACATCGACTGATATATGAATAAAACATAATATTACTCATGTTATAGTACACACCATCGACACTCGGGGAATGCTACGAGAACGGGGAATGTTACGAGAAAAAACATTCAAGGATCTATACAAGTACCAAGGATTTTTCATCCGGCAACGGTTTATTTGCTTTCAGTTGGCCGAACGAAGGACACTTCACAGGTCGCGCTTCTCTTGACTTGATATTGCTTACTCATTCATTCGCAAGAGCGTGGTATTTTGGAGCAATAATAGGCAACCAAACCTATGATCATGCTTCAATATCTAACAACAAAATAGTTTACCTGGTATTTCACGTGCAAAATTTGGTGATGTTCTGAAGCCGAGCATATGGTTCTTAGGTGGTGTTATGATCCTTTGGAGTGCATATATACTGTTTAAGTTACTACTACTACCGCCACCACTACTACTTCTACTACTACTACTACTACTACTACTACTACTACTACTACTACTACTACTGCT
Organism: Panopea generosa; assembly: GCA_029582155.1. Classification (NCBI taxonomy): domain Eukaryota; kingdom Metazoa; phylum Mollusca; class Bivalvia; order Adapedonta; family Hiatellidae; genus Panopea; species Panopea generosa. The sequence continues at coordinate 1,815,289 of CM055900.1, forward strand.
ACTACTATTAATATTGCTACTACTATTATTACTTCTATTACTGATACAACTACTGTTACGGCTACTACAACTACTACTACAACTTCAACTACAACTACTATTACTACTACTTCAACAACAACAACAACAACAACTACTACTACTACTACTACTACAACAACAACTACAACTACTACTACTTTTACTACTATACTACTACTATTTCTACTACTACTACTACTGCTACTACTATTATTACTTCTAATACTAATACAACTACTGTTACGGCTACTACAACTACTACTACTACTTCTACTACAACTGCTTATACTACTACTACTACAAAACCAACTACAACTACTATACTACTTCTATTACTACAACTATTTCTACTACAACAACAACAACAACTACTACTACTATTACTACTACTACTACTACTACTACTACTACTACTACTACTACTTCTACTACTATTATTACTTCTAATACTGATACGACTACTGTTACGGCTACTACAACTCCTAACTATGAATTTACTTTAATAATCTAAATTGACATTGTACGTTTCGTTTCTTAATTAGAAAGTTATATCAGATTATCATGAGTTTTAACGAAACAAATTTTAGAGGCAGTTTATCAGGAATAATCGCATTAAATGTCTAACAAAATAAAATGAAATAAAATAAAATACATTTTTTAAATGGAGAGCATCTCATAAGTTATGAAGCAATAACAAATTATTTAGTATTTGAAATCAAGCATGACAAAAACAATATTATAATCGAAGTGATGAAATTGACACGAAATCCCCATTCTATAAATAGAAAGCAGGCAAGTACTGATTGACGACTTTCATCTCGTCATTGGGACTCTTTCGAAAATGAAACACGTTCTATAATATGTAACCAATATGACAGATCAAATTGACAGCAATTTATTTGATACGCCACGAAATACCTTGCAATTCCTAGCGGAAAACCATTTCCAAACAAGCTTTCTTGCAATAATAAATAAAATTACTTGCAATGTCCATCGACATACTGTACGCAGGATTAAATTACATTACCGGTATGCCGTGTACTTCTAATGCATTCAATAATCTACTTAGGTTGTTTAGAAAACCCGAGCTTATTGTGAGGTGTATTTCCGTTGTAAGTTATACACATCAATCTTTGTTTGAAGTTTTATGGCACTGGCCAGCATAAGGTATGTCATAACGTTTCATCCATATCGCGTCATTTCTGCTGGATTCCAATTCGATCGGATAGAAAATTCTCCTTAATTCAACTGTAACATCCAACGGCAGTATAGACAGAACATGCCGTGCCTGAAACACATCTTTGAGTTCCGTTGCAGTTTAGTTTAAACCTATTTATTTTACTTCGATTGTTGAACGAATTCTAACAACTTAGACAAATCATGCTCGATGTCTTCCTGGGTAGAACCAGTACTAAGCATATACGGAAAAAGTACCTTGCTCAAGGACACCACACATAGCCGTGACGAATGATCGAACCACGACCCTCCGATCATGAGTTCGGTGCTCCACTGGAATAAGCGCTCCGTTACATTGAGTCAGTTCTCCATTCCATTAACATCTTTATTTATTTATTTTTTTTTTTTGAATGGGGTTAAACGCCATTTTCAACACATTTCAGGTTATATATGGCATATCCAGTTTTACTGGTGGAGGAAGACCTCAGACTGAGTCAGACTGAGTAGAACCACCGTCCTTCCGCAAGTAACTGGAAACTTTCTCACATAAAGTTTTTGGAGTGAGCGGGACTCGAACCTACGACCATAGCGGTTAGAGGTAAGTGATCTTGAGACGGCGCCTTAGACCACTCGGCCACGGAGGACCCCCATTAACATCTTTAAGGTCTTGATGGTTGTTTTTATATTTTTAAGCAAATAAACGTAGAAAGTGTTCAAAGCAGTGCCAGATTAGTAGACAATCCATTGAACGTTCGAAAGTATCGGCAACCAATTATATATTTGATACACATACGTTTGACAAAAGTCTATTGCACACTCGAGTGTTTTAGTTATAGACGGGCCTGCTTCCTTGGATTCACACAATACTCGCATTTCTTTCATGTTGCAAAAAGAGAGTTGTCACCAACACCATAGATGACATTATGTCATTCTTGTCGTCATAGTGTGTGTGTTCAATTACCTCTGTTTTTCTATCATGTTCTATGAATTTATGCCAGCTTATGGCAAAAGAACAGGTGTAAAACGTCCATAAATCAGTTCCGTTCTTCGACACTGTCAATAACGTTACAAATCGTATGCCGAACAGTCAGGAAGACTTTTGTCACCAATATGCATATCGTTCGTCGCTGTTTCAAAACCATTGGACAAAAGTATTGTCCCATTATCCTACCAAAAATCACTTCTTATTAAAACTTTAAAATTTAAGAAAGTCTTCATTCAAAATGTGATCTTTTAGTATAGCTAATTTTAGCTTTATCTAGGTATGACATCGTTGTGTCGGCTACATAACTTGTAATTGTTAAAATCCATCTATCAATGCTACCACTACCTGAAGATAACATATCGGGATTCACGAAAGAGGTAATGCAGTTAAAGTTATTATCAAAAGAAAGAAACAATTCTTTTATACAACTATTGATGAAAACGTTTTAACCTTTTTAAAAGCCTCAAAAAGAAAAAGACCCAAAGTATCTGCAAAAAATATCTTTGAAAAAAAACATATAAATTTAAAAAGAAAATGATGGTTTTTAACATTCAATATCGGGATGTAATCTTTATTTTATTTTTTTAAATGTTATCGTCTTATAGTGAGCAAGGTTTTTAAGTACACTCTTTCAAACATATTGATACAAATTATAACGGAATATATGACTAATTGATTTCAAATTTAGATTTAAATCCAACTTGAAATGGTTAATAGAATATAATATTGAACTGTAAACCCTAGACATAAAAAACACTATTTTCTAAACACCAATCTAGAATGGCTGTGGTTATCGTTTCATATATTTCTTTGTAGCAACTGTATTACCCGTCTATATGATCATTGTGGTGCATCAGAAATCTTATCAATACACAATTATTTTCTATTATATAAAATTCATTAAAAAGATATGTACATGTACAATCAGTAAAATCAAAATTACAAAACCAAAACACTCCCCCAACAAATAAAAAACAAACAAAACAAACAAGAACACAAGTCATAACAAAATAACACAACAACAAGGAAGTGCACCTGATGCACTAAAACCATTTAATGATTTTAAATTCAACTTTATATACTCGATTATATTAATCAGAGTCAAAGTGGTATTTTTTTTTTTATAATAAATCGATCTTTACGTCTCACACCACTATTACATTTCCCTTAAGGCGCCATTGTATCATATATGTCCAAAACACAGTGAAAAAAACAAATCTGCAGCATGTGTCTAAAATTTGTTTCAGTTATTTTACCGCGTGTTTTACTGTGATAGAAGGGAACATAACATATATGACTTTGATTTTCTTGAGAACTACCATTTTGGTGCATAACCGTCAAACATGATATTTTTTAACCTTAACAGCTGTTTCTGCTGAATTCTATTCATTATGTGGCTCTTTTGAATATAAAATAACTGAAACAAATTTTATATAAGTATATCGGTAGAACCAATGGATTCTCGCGAACAAGTGCTTGATTGAGTACCTAGCCGCCATTACATACTCTTGACGATATCTAAAGGACTCACACCACTGTTATCTCCCTTGAGTATTCCGAACTGATGAAGGATGAAGAAATAAAACTTTTGTTCTCTTTTTCTTCTTTTTAAGGGCTTTATATTGCAGTTATATATATTTTTCTATCATGTGTTAAAGGGCCAGTATTTTAGAAATCACCACTGAAAATGTGATGCTGATACCAGATTTCTATGCAATTCTGTGTCATTTTAGAATTGTTGGATCGAACCGCATCGCAGGCAAACAGTTGACATATGATTACTATGAAAATTGATAAAAATAATATATAATAATAAAATCTTTATTTTCTGAGGATAACATATTTGGCTATATAGCCAGTCTGAAATATGGTCCTCTAAAACATACATATTATTTACAGAACATTGAAACAAAATTAGCATATCAAATATATAAAAGTTCTTTGGTCTAGAATCTTAATAATTGCACATGTAATTAAAATTATTTGCATAAATGTATTTTTATGAATACCAATAGTAATTGTTACAATGTATTAAAGATCACTTATATAAAACTAATTTAAAATTATGTTTATAAATTCAAAAAAATGAGTAAAAGAAAGATAATTCAGATATTAGAAAATTGTATAAAAATTGATAGTTCAAAAGGATTTAAAATAGGTTTTATTGCACTATTAATTATATGTGCTCATGATGTACCAGACATAAATTGTGACTTAAGTGAAGCTTTAAATGAACTTCATGATTTTGAATGGCGTATTGGTGTTGGTAACTTGTTCCATTCTGTAGGACCGCATATAGATAACGCCCTGTCATATGATGTCGTGTGAGATATAGGAACATGTAATGTATCATTGGTAGGTATCACAAAACCAATGATTTTAATAAAAACCAACCTGGTCAAGGAAAGCTTTTTTTCTTCATAATTGCAGATCTTAAACCAGTGAAATATTTGAGCCTAGACACATGCTGCAGATTTGTTTTTTTCACTGTGTTTTGGACGTATATGGCCGCGCGGGGATCCGAACTTACGAGCCCTAAATTGAAAGTCAGACACGCTACCGAATGAGTTAACCGGATCCCGCGTGTTTTACTGTGATAAAAAGGAACATAATATATATGACTTTGATTCTCTTGAGAACTACCATATTAGTGCATAACCGTCAAACATGTTTTTTAACCTTAACAACTGTTTCTGCTGAATTCTATTCAATTTACTATGTGGCACTATTAAACATAAAATAACGGAAACAAATATTATATAAGTATATCGGTATTGAAATAATAAACATTGAATTTACAGTATATACATGAACACTGTTTATATGTATGTTGTAGTGCTCTCCTGTTTGAAATATATTTAAATATTTTTACACATTTCACTTTATATCAATAAGTTCTCATATATTTACCTTTAATTTCATTATTATTATTATTATAACTTTTATTATTATTATTTTTTTATAATCATTATTACATTATTATATTATTACTATTATTACTATTATAATTATCATTATCGTCATTATATTTATAATTATTATTATTATTATCATCATCATTTTTATCATTATCATTGTTATTATTATAAATATTATTACTTTCATTATTATTATTAGTAGTATAAGTATAATTATAATTAAATGCACGATTTGTATTCGTGTTTGTTGTTGATACTGTCTTTTAAAGCAACGATTCCAGATTGACATATATTTCTATTGTGTACATATTCGGCTAAATCAATGTATCTTATATTTTCCTTGTATTTTGCCTTATCAACATTACATAATTTTTCCTTGTATTATTTTTTTCATATTTTCTTCCTTTGAATTGTCATTATCAACTGTCATAATGTATTTTCATATCCGTGCCGTGCTGCAGTGGCTGCCTTGAAAGTAACGTATCCTGTTTGACATATATTTTATTATTTATTTTACATCTTTGTCCTTATATCAAATATATTTCTCATACTCTTTTATTGTGTTGTCACTATTTTCAATATCATTTATATCGAGTATTGTCTCGTGTTGTCATTATCACTATCATAATGCATCGGTTGTATAGGTGCCGTGCTGCAGTGGTTTTCTTAAAGTAACGTATCCTGTTTGACGTATATTTTATTATTTGTTTTACACCTTTGTGTATATATCAAATATGTTTCGAATATTCTTTTCTTGTGTTGTAATTGACAGTTTCATCATACATAGATTTTATCGGTGGCGTGCAGCAGTGACTATCTTGAATGTAACGTCTCCAATTTGCCGTAATTTACTTTTTATAGCATATTTGTCTTTATATCAACGTTTCTCAAACCTGTGCTGTAGGGTACTGTGTGGCATAGAAAGTAATGTGTCCTGTTTGACGTACATATCTTTATATTCATATTCCCTACTATATATCTTCTTTCTATATCTTTATTTGAATGTATTGTTTATTATATTTATATCTTTATATTAATGTTCTTTAGCAGTTTTACATATATTTACTACAATGCAATTCATAGACACAATGTCAATGCATCTACCAAAGTTTCCAAAAGTCGAAAATTGCGTTGTTGTTCTTTCAATTATCTCCCTTTATATATAATTTTATCATGAGTTTATACCATCAACCATGATCAAGCGATAAAGCATCAAATCAGGATAAGTGGATTGTGGGTTCGATTCCCACACGGCTAAGTATGACGCCATTGAGAAAGACACTTTTCCGCAATACTGGTTCCACCCAGGGAGACTTCTAGCGTTATAACTTGTTTAGTGTTTAGTTTATACTTATTTCTGTTAGCTCGATTGCGATTAAAGCTCAGAGCTTATAGGAACCGCTTTCGATTCCACTTCCTGAGTAAAACCAGTACTGAATATTGTTTTATGAGAGGCATCGGGTCCAGCAGGTAATTTAACTCGCAATCAATGGCGTGGGCGGCTAACACTCTATTCATTACACTACCGCTCCGCTTAAAGACTTGTTTCACAATCGAAGTAAATGAATAAATTAAAACTAATAGTGACTTCAACATATATTTAGCGGAACTGCTAACCCGCCACCTGACATGTCATGCAGTTCCGATCTATCAGGTAGATCTTTGCAAGTTGTCCACGTTCAACAATTTAATCAAAATGTGGCAAGGACGTAGGATTGTAGCATGTAAGGCCTCTATAACGGACCATGTGACGTCTGTGCCACGATAGTCCTGCCTTTGGTGCGTTCAACTCAGTACAAACGTGCCCATTGTAGCATTGATGGTCGTTCTCGCGAAGTGGACTATCCTAATACCGACGTGATGTCATCACGAGCCATAAATATCGCACGAAACACGCGCGATCTCCATTCCGACACTGGCCGTTCTACAAAACATATCCGCGACAGTTTCCAGTATTTCAAGTTTAAAATAGTAACTTTATTCCTAACCCTATCAAGTACCTTTACTATTTACTTTAATATATATATATATATATATATATGTAAAATGTGTAATGTAATTTTCGGGATCATTTCATTGCTCATATTTCACTTTGTAAAAATTAAACATACGTTTCCTTTACAATTTATTATCAAATACACAAAAGTATACCAGAGTGGCATAACTAGTTTATTTATCAAAAACTAGTCCGTTCCATCAATATGAATACATTGTTATAGTGCATAACTTTACATTCGTTTCCAGAAAGATACATATATTATAAGGTGATAAAGGTATCTTTTATTTTATATCATGTCGTTCTGCCAGGGTACTGCTCCTGCTGGGTGAGTTGAGGTAGTGCTGCAAGTACTCTCTCTGAGACTTTGATGCCTTGGATGCTCGGCTGGGTCCTGTTACGTTGTCCTCATCCTGCATGTTGTGGCCAGTTATCTAAGCACCGGCGATGATTTGATGGTTGGCATCCTCTGCATCTATGACTACTTTATGAAGGCCAGGATAGAACATTCTCAAGAGGTTGTGGAGACAGACGCAGGCCTGCACTATGATTCTGACTGTATCAAGGTCATGCTACATAGTTGTCAGAAGGACCTTGAAACTGTTAGCAAGGATACACGTGCATTTTCCATAGTGTGACGACTTCTAGAGAGCCTGTTGTTGAATTTCTCTTCTTTTGTCAACTGACGGTGAGAGAAATCCTTCATTAACCAAGTCCTAAGGGCAAAGGCATTGTCACCCAGTATGAAGTATGGCATGTCTTTATCATCGGTGGCAAGAGGCTCTGATGCAGGGAACCAAATGCTGCCGCCTTCAAGGGTATCTTCAATTCTGAATTGTTGTATATCTGGGCATCAGACGCTGATCTATTGCCTACTTCATCCACCAAGAATAACTTGTAGTCAGCGTCGACAAGTGCCATCAAGACAATGGAATAGAAGTACTTATAGGGGAAACCACTGGTTTTTGTGCACTTGCAGGCAACATGCTTTCCGTCAAGGATTCCACTGGCATGAGGAAAGTTCTATCTACGAGCAAACTGTTCAGCAATCTCAAGCCAATCTTCAGGGGTCACTGGACAGCTAAACATCCACGATTGCAATGCAGATTTCTCGTACTAATGAAAGAAGATGGTGTTGTGAGAAACTTTGAAGCCAAACTTCAAACTGGTGAACTTGTCACCAGATGCTTGATGGCATAGAGTGATGGTTATCGTCAGTCATAGTTCCAGAGCCTTCATATACCATCTTTTTTGTCTGGCAAGGAACTCATCATATATCCCTGGTGATACTCCCAGGAAGTTGATAAAGGATGGAGTATCTCCTGCACGTAGTTCAGCCATCGGATGGACAAAGTGTCCCAGCTCAGCCCTCATCTTTAACTACAGCCTTATCCCGTGTCTCCTCCTTCTCCTCCTCATTCTCTTCCTTCTTATTAAATGGGCAAGAACAATATTCTCTGCATCAGCTAATGCTATATGTGCTAAATACAGATGAATTCTCAGTCTCTGAGCAGCAGCCATGGTCATCCACTCAAGAGGCCAGGGCTGAATGGATGAAAAGTTCAGCCGGTATTTATTCCCCCAGTTTTAGCGGACCAATGAAGAGGAGCAGTTGAACTTACGACAACTTGCAACAAACTACATAGTCTTGCGAGCATCTAAATGTGGACCTGGATAGACACGGATATACTTGGCCAGGACGGAACAAGACGTGAAATTCGCTAAGGTCGTAGAAACTATTTAGACGTGCGATAGTTGTAAATAGACGTGAGAGACTCGTACTTGAGATGAAATCTCGACGCTCATACGCCAATGAAGTTCTCACATCGATGTTGCCGACTGCCAGTACGTGTTCCACACGACAATGTAGTTGTAGATATGTTCATGCCCCGTCCTAGCTGCTTCTTCATCCCGTTTGGTTTGATCGCACGACCATGGCGGTTGATTTGAGCAATGTTCAAAACAGTCGGCGAAGTTTGCTGTCTGTCAAGGACCTTCACATGCTTTTCAAGTTCAATATATTTCCCCACACCTCTCCAATACGAGTTCTATGTTCATAGTAGATTGTGTCAAGACCTCGTCCCGTTTTGCCAATTATTTTATTCGTGTCGGGATCTACCTGATAAACAGGGACTACTAGTATGTGCTAGACCCTTAACACTTTATATATTTAGTGTCAACAGCATTGCTTGAAATTTGAACTTGAATAATAAAAAATATTTAGCCTATGTAAAACAAATATATAATTGCATGTTACTGCCGTATACAAATTAACGTTAATAACGTTACATAATATTGGAAATGTACAATTGATGGATTAGCTGTTTTGTTCAGTATATATTATAGTCATGTTTAATAATTATTAAAATTTATTTTTGGAACAGTATTATAAATGTATATAATACATGTGGACGCACTATCAAGGGTTGGGCTTAATTCGACCATTACGTCAATGACACTATAATTTCATATATGTAAACACGATATCGTACTATATATGTCAACTACATTTAATGGATATATTATGTGCATGTACTTAGGGTTTGACTTGGACAGGCGATTCGAAAGAAGCGCCCCGGGTATGCAAATTCTGGATTTTTATTTCACTAAGATAAGGTGCTAGTGCACGTTAGTGGAACTGTGAAGGACACGAGGTGCGATTTAGGCATTCGAACATTACCATGCATTTGACTATTTGTGACTTCTTTTTGTTCCAAAAAGTCAAAAAGCACCTACGTGAAAGAAAAGTTGCATCTCGCAAAGAACTAGGTCTCGCAATAACGGAGACGCTGAAGATGATATCACGTGGCAGCTTAAGTCACGCATTTGATGCTTGGATGGATAAGTGTATCAATGGAATTCTGGCGAAGGGGTCATACGTAGAAAAAGAATAACCATCAAATGTGAGTAAACGTAGTTGTTATCGGGGTTGTTCACAAATATATTGATCACCCCTCGTATCATTATAGGTGCCATAAACATTATTTATAAAGGCCATTAAAAATTAATTTCCGTTTTAATTTTAATGTACTTGCTAATGAGGACATTAATGGCTATCATTTTATTTTGATTAAGATAGGGGAAGAAAAATACTGATTATATTTGTATCGGTGAACAAGTGTCATTTTGACTGTTTCCCGAGAAATGGACCGAGAGGTACTAATATTTTGTTACTTTATATATAAGAATAACATACATAGTTGTGATGAAATCTTTAGACTACTGTTTAAAGTTGTGAAATTCTACAAATGTGTATTGTTTCTGCAGTATATACCATTTAAATTGCTGGAGTAAAGCATGTTGAAAGGCGAGAAGACAAATTTTAATAGATTGTGCGACAAGCTAATTATAAATCAGCAGTTTTGTTTTCAAATGTTAACATTTAATTCTTTTAAGTCCTTAATCGCAACTTGTATTTTAAAATTAATACTGAAAATCTAGTATTTCGCATTTGAGAAAAGAGTACTCTTAATAAAAACATCAAAATTGTTTTTTGTATAATTTGCCATGTGTTACAAAAAGTGTTAAAATCCCATGATAACAACAAAACACATATGGTGCGAAATCGGTAAATTTTGACGCAACTACGTCAATATGAAAAGGTGGCAAAAGAACTTCAACAGTTCTTAAGGCAAGAGGCTTACGGCCTAATATCACAATATCACAACCATTATTACGACATTATCATAATAAAGTGATACTGAAATATTTATATCATTAAATTATATTGAATGTTAATGGGGTTTAACGCCTATTTCAACACATTGCAGGTTAAATATGGCATATTCAATTTTATTGGTGATGGAAGACCTGAGAATGACTTTGAGTAGAACCACCATTATTCCGTAAATAATTGGCAAATTTTCTAACATGAATATTTTGGAGTGAGCATGACTCGAACCTACGACCTTATCGTTGAGAGGTTAACGATATTGTGAGAGCGCGAACGAAACACAAGCGAATATGAAATGAGTAGATACAAAATTGATTAGACTGATGAACAACATTAAAACATCATTATGCCATAGTCAATTGAACCACTATTAAATATAAATGATACGTGATCACTTGGTAGCATATATCGCAACAAAGAAAATAACAGATTCGGTTTTATCAAGTATGTTTATGAGGGTTAATAGAATATGTAACAACATCACGTAATTTCCTGTTTATTTGTTTTTAGGCAAACGTTACAAATTTGAATTGTATCTGACCTAACCGAAGCGATGGGAGAGATTGTAATGACAAGCGAAGACGCCACTGCTGTATTGGATCTGGCAACCAAAGAAAACATACGTGAATATGCCCCAGTTATTGCGTATATAGCCTTAGTAATGGTTTTTGGAATAGTAGGGAATGTCATGACTTTCGTGTACTATTTCTTTAAGGCGAGACAATCTACAAACGCTGTGCTCTTGTCGTCTTTAGCGGCCATAGATTTATTAACATCTATCGTTGTATCCGACGAAATAATTCAAATCTGTCTCAGTGTAACGTTCAAGAGCATCGAAGGATGCAGATTTATATATTTCATAAATCATTGGCTGGTCAGCTCTTCTGTCTTAGTTTTATGGATTATTTGTATTGACAGATACAGAAAGGTATGCAGGTATTTCACTGGACAATTCACAATGGTATCTGTAAAAGTAACCATTGCTTTCGCTATCAGTTTGGCGTTGGTAGTATCTATACCCAGTGCAGCAATACGCGATATTGTGAGACTGAATGTTACAGATAAACACGGAAACACTACTGAAGGTTCCATGTGTACGCGTTCGGATGATCAAAACTTGAGAATTGTATTTACCGCGCTAAATGCGATTGATGTGACACTGTTGTCGGCAATAACGGTCACGTTCATTGTTTTATACAGCCTCATCATAAAAGCAATATTTGTCTCTAGAAGAAAAACCCAACATACCAAAATGTTATCCCGTCTTGAAACCATTTCGTCCATAAGTGACGGTATTGATGGTGCTACTTGTGAAACTGTTAAAGCAGAAAGAACAAATAAACTTAAAGACATTTCGGCAGTTGCAATAGATAGCGACGCTATCTTAGCTAGCTCTAGATGTACTTCTCCGTCATATACACGACAAAGGAGCACAACCAGATCGTTTAAGAAGAACCTTCGTGCTGAGTACAAAATAAGTCTAATGATGATTGCAATGACCGTGGTATACATGGTGAGCTTCATTCCGTACTTCATTGTCAATCTCTTGATTAGGCCAAACGCAGAGACTGAAGAAGAATTCAACGTAGGAACACAACTCGCTTTAAGGTCCTATATGATAAACAACGCGGTAAACCCATATATTGTTGGTGTATTTAACACAGCTTTCAGGGAATTTGTCTTGCATTTCATATGCAAATGCTGCTTCAAATACTAACTGAACTGACGCCGACTGTAAATCAAACAAGTCGATAATCCAATCAGCGATCGTTATTGGTTGATACGCCGCCATTTTCCTTAGACAAACAATGTCAAACAAATACATTGTATATACTTGCATAAACAATGCTTCGCTGCCTGTGTGCGGAGCGATTATCGTTCTCTCATCAGGCCAATACTTTACTTGTCATTTGCCGGTATATATGTCAAAACAATCGATTGTGACCTAGGCTAATAATAATATATGCTAAAAGGAAAGATTGTAAATGCAGAACGCAACCAAAAAATGAACACACCAAACTCGGATTTAATTGAGAACTCCGTGATTCCTAAGAATCAGATCTAATAGCAACACTTATTTGAAAGAACTTGGCGGCTTTTCACGTCTGTCACACGGCACGAAGTCTACTGATAAAGTAATAATCCGGAAGCAGCACAGAATACAAACAAAGATGAAAAGAAATATTTAATTGAATTTGTCTGTGTGGAAAAATGTAACGTGATTAGAAACATCGCAAACAGTGACTGCTTCTTTTTATGTTCAGTTTGATTGTATACAGGGTTGAAACTTACATATATATAAAGAAAATATCTCCTCAAACAAAATGTCGTTGTGCATGTACAATATATGTACTTAAATTCCATTTGTGGATAATGAATGATAGGATCAATGTTTACAAAACAGGACAAAGGGCAGGAAAACAAGGAAACATATTGAAACACGTTTGTAAGCGGTTAACATATACATTGTAAATGCTTTGTTGTTCTTTTTAAAAACAATTAAGTTAAAATAGTTTATATTATCTTTATGTGATTTCTGCCTAAGATAAAATATTTTTATCGAAAAACCTTTATTTACATATTTGTTGTATGGGTTGTTATATTTGCTTTTTATCTACATATATCTGTACAATGATTCAAAGACATTTAATTCCTCTTTATACTTGCATCGTGTTTTATTTCACAGTAAAAACACTATTTATTATTGTACAGCTAAGCTTCTTTTACCAACATATATTAGTCGTTCCTCATCTGTCTTTTATTGTATGTTGTGTACAATAGAATGACACTCATCAATCCCATTGTATTTTAATAAAATTTTCACTGAAATAGACAAAACATAAACCAATCTTATACCGGCGTAAACGGCTATAATGAGTATTGTTACTTACTATGACTATTCTAGTTGTTGTTTATGTTCTTGACGTTGAGGTGACCGTATAGTGACAATACTACATCGCCTTTCACGTCTTCTGTATAATGAGTAGTATTACTTATTATGTCTATTCTAAGTGTTGTTTATGTTGTTGACGTTGAGGTGACCGTATATTGAGAATACTACGTTTCCTGTCACGTCTTCTGTATAATAAGTATTGTTTATCACTATACATATTCTAAGTGTTGTTTATGTTGTTGACGTTGAGGTGACCGTATATTGAGAATACTACGTTTCCTGTCACGTCTTCTGTATAATAAGTATTGTTTATTACTATACATATTCTAAGTGTTGTTTAGGTTGTTGACGTTGAGGTTACAATATATTGACAATACTACGTCTCCTGTTATGTCTTCTGTATAAGTGTTGTTTATGTTGTTGACGCTGAGGTGACCGTATATTGACAATACGACGTCTTCTGTCACTTCATCTGTATAATGAGTATTGTTACTAACTACGCCTATTGTAAGTGTTGTTAATGTTGTTGACGTTGAAGTGACCGTATATTGAGGATACCACGTCTCCTGTCACGTCTTCTGTATAATACGTGTTGTTACATACTATATATATTCTAAGTGTTCATGTTGTTGAGGTTGAGGCGACCATATATTGAGAATACTACGTCTCCTGTGTTTTCTTCTGTATAATGAGTATTGTTACTTATTATGACTATTCTAGTTGTTGTTTATGTTGTTGACGTTGAGGTTACCGTATATTGAAAATACTACTTCTCCTGTCACTTCTTCTGTTTACTGAGTATTGTAACTTACTATGCCTGTTCTATGTGTTGTTTATGTGTTGACGTTGAGATGACCGTATATTGAGAATACTACTTCTCCTGTCACTTCTTCTGTTTACTGAGTATTGTAACTTACTATGCCTGTTCTATGTGTTGTTTATGTGTTGACGTTGAGATGACCGTATATTAAGAATACTATGTCTCTTGTTGGACATCCGGGTATTTTGGTTCTGTTGGAAAATAATAATCACGAAAATGTAACTGTACACTGCCGCGCTGTTGGTGTTATCACTAATGTAGTGTACTTTTCCAAATCTGTGATTGTATCAAAATTCATTGTTTACATACTATAATATATTTTTTAACCTGAAAGTATTGGCTAACAAACATAGATAAGATCGGTCACACTGAGCTCATCTGTAAACATGATGGTATCACCGATATCAACATATCTTCCTTGTAATGGTAGCCCACATACCGTCAAATATAAATAAACCCATTTCATTTGTAATCGATTATTTTGTCCAACACTTGTTATGCTCGTGGGTTACAAAAAGGAGGGAGCACTTACGCGATAAACTATCAGGTACTCTTAATATTTTTATATTTATTTGTCATAAAAGAAATTATTAATCTTTATAAAATGGATATAACTTATCTAATCTTATTGACTAACATCTAAGTAAATCCTACCTCTTTATTTGTTCATTTTTCCTTCCTTCCTTCCTTCCTTCCTTCCTTCCTTCCTTCCTTCCTTCCTTCCTTCCTTCATTCATTCATTCAATAATTCATTCATTCAATCATTCATTAATGCATTTATCCATTCAATTAATTCGTTCGTTCTTCTATTCATTCATTCATTCATTCATTCATTCATTCATTCATTCATTCATTCATTCATTCATTCATTCATTCATTCATTCATTCATTCATTCATTTATTGAATTGATTTCTTCGTTTATTTAAATATTCAATTTTTCAAATACATTTATTTCTTGACGATTTTGTTTGTTTTTATTTAATTATTTAATACTTAATAAAACAAATTTGATCCTTTAATATGACGATTATAACCCTACATTAATAGTTTTAATTATTGAATTGATCAAGGGGTACTCCGTAGCCGAGTGGTCTAGTGCGCTGTCGTCTAACGATCACCGCTGGATATGGGGTTCTAGCCCAACTGGGCCCATGTTTCAACATCACACACAAACTACACAAAGCGCAGGACTTTCTATATATATTTTATTCTTACATCATTACATCTTTCATTTTAAACTGTAATTGTCACTACTTAAACTCGATATACGCTACTAAACATAGTTCAGACAAAGTTCCCATCTCAGACATTAACACGCACATTCCTACTCAAAACCAAACCCTCATAATAACCCCTGACTTAACATACCGGCTTCTCGAAGTATTCTCCTGCTTTAACTGGTAACTTGCACTATTAAATGACATACACAAAATGACAGCTTATCCATGATTCTCAATTAATAAATAAATAAATGAATAAATAAACGCTCCCTCCACCGTTTACATTTGGTATGCCACATAGAACATGGCATAAGTTATAAATGATATTAAACCACCTTGGACAAAAAACTACCCTCTCACCAACGTGGCAACATGCACATGGTTTAAGGCACAAGTATGCTGGATAACTACACGTTAACGATGAAACAAACTGTTTTATTAACACAGTTGTTTTGTTTATCTATTTTAGAGTTAACTCGCTTAAACCAACGATGGATAACAACGAAGCTCTTCTTGAAGAACTCAACACTGAAAAGTTAACCGAGTTTGCCCCTGTTATTGTGTTTTTGGTTATTGTCATTGCGTTAGGAATTGTGGGTAACACGATGACTGTGATATTCTACGGCTTCAAGACAAGAAAATCTACCAACACTGTACTGATTACATCCCTTGCTACCATAGACCTGGTTACGTGTTTTATTTTATCAGACGAGATCATTAAACTTTGTTTTAGCATCAACTTTACAAACGTAGAATTTTGTAGATTTATTTATTTCATTAATCATTGGTCCGTTAGCTCTTCTGTCTTTGTGCTTTGGTTAATATGTATTGACAGACACAGAAAAGTATGCATGTTTTTGTCGAGGCAGCTCACTATGACTTCGGTGAAAGTAGCAATTCTAGTAGTTGTTGTGGTTGCCCTGTTTATATCTATACCAAATTCTGTACTGCGTGACACCGTCCCTGTAAACGTCACAAATGATCAAGGTGTTATTGTTCAAGGATTTCACTGTACACGTTCAGACGACGAATCATTACAGAGTACATTTACAGCTCTCAATATTCTAGATGCATCTGTAGTGTTTGTTATAATGCTTACGTTTGTTGTTTTATATTCTTTGATTATCAGAAAAATACTATATTCTAGAAGAAACGCAAAAACTACTGTTGTCAAACACAATACTCAGCTCAGAAAGTGTTCAATTATTAGCGATAATGTAGATGTAACCAGCCAAACCTCCGTTTCTGAAACGAACATTACAAGTACACAGAGCGAAAGAAAAACCACCACAGTTATTTCATCTACCAATACAGGCGAACGAACAAAAACTGGCAGTCCTTCAAAGAAGAAAAATAATCATGCAGAAACAAGAATCACCTTATTGGCTATTGCGATTACAGTTGGATATATACTGTGTTTTGTGCCATACTTCATTGTTAATCTTGCAGTCAGACCTAAACTGGAACTAAGAGAAGAACTCAGCGTGGAAGTACAATTTGCTCTGAGATCTTTCATGTTGAACAGCGCCATCAACCCATATATTATTGGGGCGTTCAATCCGGTGTTCAGACAGTTCGTTATAAGTTCATTGTGTAATTGTTTTTTGGTTAATTTTAAGAACACACCTTAATCGTCTTTACTTCAGAACACTAGCACCTATGATTATGCACATCAGTCTTGCCAAATGGCGGTGGTTTCACTCAAATTATTCCCGAGGTCTTCCTCCAGCAATAAAACGCCGTTTATAACGTGAAATATGTTGAAAATGGCACATACTTAAACGTAATCTAGTGGTAGAGCATCGGCCCATAGGTCTTGCGCTTGTGTAAAATTATATATGTATTAATAAAAATGCAAAAGGCTCAACGATATACTAGGCGTAAGAGCTCAATAGTAATAATAAAGAAGTTTTTTTTTGCATAAATAGTAATTTGTTATTACTGGCATGCGCCTTTACTTGCGAATTCAAACTTAATAAATAACAATGGTAATTTTGTTTTGTTTTGTATTGTTTTACATATATCCTATCGTAATATCTCGTTAACAAACACACAGTTACAAGCTAAAATACCCGTTCGAGTGTATGCGTTCTTTCAGATATAATGACAATATATTCTATAATAAGTTAACAAATATATATATTAAGAAACATTTCATTGCACAAACAGCCGACAAAAATGGGAAAATTGGTATTTTTATTGTGCTTTTCTGTGGGACAATAATACAATGATATACACATAGTTAAGAATATTTATCTAAATAAAAACTATAGCAATTATATATTATACCTCACATCCCAGGTGCCAACGGGATGACCACACCATTGTTGAATCCACATGCAATTGTCTTAAAATTTAATCGATTTAAAGTTAGTTGATAAATGGGCAAGTCCGTCATTGCACGGTATAGGTAAAGCGGTATTTATTGTATTGCAACAACCCAATCTGTATACCTGCATAGAATAAATGAAGTAAACAAAACGGAATGTATATGATGGCGTGAAGGTAGAGTCCGTTTTTGGTTACGCGCGAATGGTTGTAAAAATTTGATTAACCAATACAGGTAAGACATGTGTATAGGTACTCTATTATGAAGTGTTTGTATTCGAAACACTTCATGCCTTACATATACCGTGCAATGATGAACTTGCCCAGTCATCAACTAACTATGAATCGATTATACATGTAGGCAAATTTAGAACACTAAGATAACGTTCAGTTGTTGTTTTCAAATGTGTACACAAGACAAAAATATTATAGAGAACAGGTTTCATATCTATCTAATATATACTATTTACAGTAAGACGGTATACTACTAATAAGTAAGTATTTCGATCCTTAACGGTTACACAAATGCATGTTCCTCTGACAGGTATTGTTTCTACATGATATTCGTGCACCGATAAGGCTGAAAAAAGCCAGTGCAAAACGTTTCAAACAAACACATTGTTGATATCCTGATCCTAAGAACTATGCTTTTGTCGTTCAGTATAGATAAGTACACACATTATAGTTCTAGTTTGCAGAAATAAATGGTATTAGCCAAGAGTTTAACAATGAAATATATTGTACCAACTTGTAATTGTTGAATAAAAGAACAAATGCGAAATCATTACGAAATTATCATGACTGATATTCCGAAATACATTTGGTCATCACACGTAGTTGGCACTTGTCGGATAATCCCTTTAATAAGAACGAACGTCAGGTTTGAATTGAAAGTAGATCTTGTTTATTTCTGACAACAAAAAAAAACAACAAAAGGAAGTCTTCAACACGGAGAAAATACCCTGATAAATTGTCCAGAATCTCTTGAATAGTTTTGGAATTATTTTTATGTTTTGATACTTTGGTATTGTTATTTTTGCGATATCACCATGTAAAATTCGGTATGGTATCTAAGATCTATTAGGTACCTTTACTTTATAAAAATATATCAAGATAGATTTTAAAAGTAGTAGTTAGTGAGTGACCTTTACCCAATAAAAATTATGTAAAGTTAATTAATTAAGTAGTAGTAAGTGACCAGTGCATTGAGTTAATCAATGATATGCCCCTTTAAACAATAAAAGTCAAGTGTTTTTGATAGTAGGATATTTAAAGAGAACTTTTCTTTTTAATAAAAAGATTCAACATTATGAAATAATACTCAATACAAGCTCAATAAAGCTAAATGCATCCCCATATCTGCACTAGTTCCGAAATAAACTAAGTTTCAGTGACACATAGTATCAGTCAAAGTACTGCTATTTCCTGTAACTTTCACAACTATATGTACATGGTAAATGAAAGGAGGGTTGAAAATAGGATGAAAAACATACATTTTAATTACCCAAAAATTGAAACTGTGGAACAAAACTGATGAAATATAACATGTTTTAGATACAATTTCAATTTCAGAATGATATAGTAAATACAAAGGCTATTCAAGCTATTTTCATGCACAAATATTCCATTTCCCTATCTGCATATCATTTCCAATATTAAATAGCAACACAAGTGCAATAGATAATTAATACAAGACATCCAATGTAAAATTCTGCATATTTATAGAATTTTTTTATAAAAATTGAAAACAAAAAAAAACCCACAAAAATTACCAATACAATTATTCGATGCAGAATTTAATGCTTCGACAACCGAAAACAACTGAAGTTAACCGTAAAAAGGTATATTGCTAAGATGGCAACCACCGCCTTTTAATAATTAAACGACAATAATATGGAATTTATTTCAATTTGCAGACAATTCTATTTTTGTATGTAGAAATAAGTGGGTGAAGAAATACACTAATGTAATTAAAATTCACAATCTGAGCAATAAGCATGTGAAGGGGAATTCAGTGTGATCAGGTGTTCATGAAATATGGGCCTGAACACAACATATGAACCTAAACCTATGAGCATGAAAATACAAAAAATATCTGCAGAATAAAGCAGCATTCTGACATGCGTTAGACAGGATGTATCTTTCCTTTTGTTTTCGCATTTAACAGAATTCTAAATCATACATGGAAAGTATGAACATCAAGAAGTTGCAATATACAAAGTTTGGGTCAATGTGTGTAAACTCTATCATAAATACATGAAAAAAAACCCTGCAAATCTACACCACTAGTTATATTAAAATGTTTAAAAACTCAGATTGTGTTCAACTATTCATAACATGTCAAAATTACAGTTAATTGCCTTCTTCTTAAAGAAATCATCATCTCTCAATTCTGCCACATCCAAATCTCACACCACTATTATTTTATTTTCACCATAGGGCTCCATTGAAACACTTACGTCCAAAACACAGTGAAAAAACAAAATCTGCAGTCTCGACCATGTTTTAATAAAGTCAATGTTTTTCTGATACCTGTCAACTTCTAGAGTTATAAATGTCTACTTTTCACCAACGAAGCGGTTCGGAACGACAATTCTTAAAATACACAGACTTGCCTAGAAATAGGGTTTCAGCATAAAAATTCAGTGTTAATTTCTAAAATGCTGACAATCTAACACATGCTAGGAAAAAACAAATCAGTGCAACACAAAGACCTGAGAAAAAGAAAAGATAACTAAAGTTTTATTTCTACTTCCTTGATCTGTGTGGAGATAAAAGTGATGTGAATCCTTTAGGTATTCAAATAAACAAGTTGAAAATACACAAACTTAAACACACAATAATAAGACTTTTTAAAGTATGAATACGGTTGAATACGTTCAAACAACCAAATGATTAATCTTTTTCTTCCTCTTTGCGAAGGCCATCAAGGTATATTTCGTTAAAGCAATAGTACTTTTTTAAAAGTTGAACATTGGTTTGGCAAAGATACAAAACAAAACAAAACACACAAAAACATCTTTAATCTTATACGCACGACCTTGACATTACTCTACATCTTTGTTTATGACGGTGAATGGCGATGTGCAAATAGGAAGTCATACCTTGCCATCGTATGTTTTATCAGTGTTTATGTGCATATTGCTGTACAAACAACCTACCTTTATAAATCTGGCTTTATTTATAGATTAAATTTATTTACGTGGCATGATTACAATATAATAAAACATGCATAAATCTGGCTTGGTACAAATTATCTTGATATACTTCATGATTCGCGAATAACCGGGCTATTGCTTAAGAGGTAAGTGTATTATGGTTCATATTCATAGCGTAACTGATCAAAAGATAATAACTAATGTTTAAACATGGCGTTAATCATGTTTGGTCGCATATTATATTTATGTAATAAATCCGAGAGCACATATCAGACCTAAACTACTCATGATCTTTCATAGATTGGACGAAATCAGGATATGTCGAATTGATCTGATTTATTTAAAATCGTATATGATGCATCAATTGAGTTTTTAAAATGCATGTTTACCTACTTGAATTTGAGCAAAAATAATTCAACTTAATATTCTGGTTCAAAATTCAAATTAAATGATGCGTGACAGTGTAACTGAGGAACTCGCATGACTGGCTTTGATGTTGCAAGAGGTTTTGCCAAATTTCATACGTTGACGGAGGTATATAGAACGCAGTACAGTTAACACAGACATACTTTGATAGAATAATGCTTTCTGACTTTCTTTCCCAAACTGGACCCTAAATGAACACAACATCATAAAATGCCATTTTACATTATTTGAGGACGAAATATGAGACCGTCTTCTATGAAGTTAATAATTAAATTATAAACTTAAAAAAACGTTGTGATGGTAGAACGTTGATCGGCTGTTTAACTGTGTCGTTTTTATACTCTGTTGATATTTTCGTATGCTATAGCACTAATTATTTTGGAAAGCCGCAACTTAAACTTTATTCTTGTATATTTTCTGTTTAGATAAAACAACTCTTACTGTAAAATGGCAAATTCGACTGCAGCAATTGACATATATGAAGAACTATTAGAAGAAACAAACAAGGAGATAATAAATGAGTATGCACCTGTCATTGCCTACATCGTATTTGTCATTATGTTGGGAACCATAGGCAATATCATTACTGTAATATTTTACGGCTTCAAGACAAATAAATCTACAAACACGGTTTTGATAACTTCTTTGGCTTCAATAGATCTGGTGAGTTGCGTTATCTGGTCAGATGAGGTAATCGATATTTGCTATAGCATCACGTTCAAGAGTGTCGAAGGCTGCAGATTGAAGTATTTTATGAACCACTGGCTTGTTAGCTCTTCCGTGTTTGTGTTATGGGTTATCTGTCTTGACAGATACAGGAAAGTATGCAAATATTTTGCACGCCAATTTAATATGTTTTCTGTTAAAATCGCAGTTGGAATAAGCATTGGCTGTGCTCTGTTGCTGTCTATACCAAATACGGTGTTTCGTGAGATTGTTAGATTAAATGTTACCAATAGTAACGGGCATACAGTTCGAGGATTTTACTGCACGCGTTCTGATGATGAAAAACTGGAAATTACGTTTACAATTCTAGACTTGATAGACTTGGTGATTTTGGCTGTAATTACTTTTTCGTTCATTATATTATACATTCTTGTAGTTCGGACAATATTACGATCCCAGAGAAAAACACACTCTACCGCGGTTAAATACACTGTTCACGAAAATCCAACGTCGGTAGATGACAGTAATGATACAAGTGTTACCATCGTGGAAGATAACGCATCGCAACACGAAACAAATGTAAAAAATAACATTAACAAACAGAACAACGAGAGTAATGCTAAGGTTAAGGAAATATTATCTTTCGAAAAAGTACGACACATGTCCACAGTCTCCCCTAAGGAAAATGCCCACGTCCACGCCGAAATCCGAATAACGCTGATGATGATAGCAATAACAGTTGGATATTTGATAAGTTTCACTCCATATTTCGTAGTCAATCTTGCCGTACGATCAAACTCTTCTGCAAATGGGGAATTCAATGTAGGAGTACAGCTAGCTATGAGATCGTTCCTGTTGAACAGTGCTATAAATCCTTACATCATATGTGCATTTAACCCGGTATTCCGACGTTTTGTCACACGCATTATCTGTAGTTGCAGGTTTAAAACAAATCATATAACACTTCAATAACATCATAACTCTGTTTTGGTTCTGGTTGACATTTGTGAACAACACGTGGGAGAAATATATAACTTTAAACCTTAAAAAATAACTGCATTTTTTTTTCGAACAAAAAGTACATAAACCTCGACCCAATCCCATTGACCTGTAATAGGTAAATAAATAGATAACAATTATTTTGGTGACTAAGATTTAGTAATAATATGAATATTTTTTCAAAGAATTCTATTTGCGAGGAGCGTTCAAATATAAAAATAACTGGCATACCAAACCAATATATTAATACAGCGAAATGCATTGAGGATTGCTTTGATACCCTCAAAATATTGAACTCACTTGACGCGCACAGCTTCAATTATTATTGTTCTAATCTAATAAATTTTATACTCTTTGCTCGTACTGTGCAACAATTGGGCTATTGAAGATCCGAGATGTTTTCAAGAAAATATTGTTTGTATGTGGTTTAACGCCATTTTCAACAAATTTCAGGTTATATAAGGCATATTCAGTTTTATTGGTGGAGGAAGACCTAATAATGAATATAAGTAGAACCGTCGCCCTTCCGTAAGTAACTGGAAACATACGACCTTAGCGGTGAGAGGTAAGTGAAATTGAGATGGCGCCTAAGACCACTTGACCCTTTCATTGAAACTTTCAATAAGACACGTACTATGTTAGTATAGGGAATGCAGAGAAAGGCGCAAGGATTTGGGTCAGGAGAATATGATAGGTTGAGAAGGTGAAGCACATATTGACCTATCATTTCTCTGACTTTGCCAACCACTTTTATAGACTTTATTGATCGTTTTGACCTACGGAAATCGGGGTATCTTCTACTGAAATTATTCCTCTTTTAAATTTCTGAAATCAGTGTGTAAGCGATGAATAGGAAATTTCATTATAAACAATATTTCAATAAAACATTCCTACCCCCTATATCAAGAATAAAACGTTTTATTAATAAAAACGGCATTTCGGCCGAAGTTTGTGATCGTCTTTCAATCATTATTTCATTACTAAAACGAGCAGAAAGTGTGTAACCTGCTTCATGGCTTTACTGAACGAACCCGTAAATGTTGGTATCGATAGAAACGTTATACATGCAGGTACAAATAGTCAGTAGCATTTCCACTGAAGCCCCTTAATATAAAAACAGAGTAACGGTCGAATGCATACGTATTTGAAAGCTCCTCATAACATAAAATGCAATACTGAGATAGCATGCTATCATATTTGTAAGATGATAGTCTGGCGGGGGAATACTGAGACAGCATGCTATCATATTTGTAAGATGTTAGTCTGGCGGGGGAATATTGAGAAAGCATGCTATCATATTTGTAAGATGATAGTCTGGCGGGGGAATACTGAGATAGCATGCTATCATATTTGTAAGATGATAGTCTGGCGGGTGGAATACTGAGATAGCAAGCTTCCATAATTGTAAGATGGTAGTCTGGCGGGGGAATACTGAGATAGCAAGCTACCATATTTGTAAGATGACAGTCTGGCGGGGGAATACTTAGATAGCATGCTTTCATATTTTTAAGATGAAAGTCCGGCGGGGGAGTACTGAAATAGCATGCTATCATATTTATAAGATGATAGTCAGGCGGGGAAATACTTTTATTTACACTGTCTCGTCCTATAATGTGACGACGTGGGAAAGCGAAATTGGTTCGTAAACCAGGTTTTATCCCTCCCAGTGGCTTATTTTGCAACTGATCGTACCTGGTGAATTTGGTTTCACCTTTTGTCTTTGTATGTATTATACGTATTATAATATAATGTATACGAAATATGTTTATGTTTCTTTGATGATTTTGTGCTTTGAAAACTAGGTTTCATGTTGGTTATATTTTTTTTTATTTTTTTGGCAAGTTTGGATGAATCAAATGGTTTGTATATTTTATTGGATCTTATACAAATGCATACAGAAATGTTAAGATTTCCGTATTGTTGTTAAAGCTTCTGTTTTACCAACGTTTTTCTTTTTTAAGCCATATTATGACCCGTTTATTATTAATACGTACTTACAAACATACCATGACGGCATTAACGTTCTATTTGAATTAACATTATATTTTTCATTCAAACTGAATAAGCAATCATGCATTTTCTCACTAACTGATTAAGTTCTATAATTCTTTATTTGTTTGTTCAATAATTCATTAATTTATTCAAATCCATTCATTCGTACGTTATGTCATTCATTCATTCATTTAACCGTTCATTTATTCTTTGATTCATTAATTTATTCGTTCGTATTTTCGTTCAGTTAATTAATTACACTTATTCATTCATTCATGCATTAATTCAATAACGCTTTGTCGTCTTGGTATATAACATATATGTCTATATATCGCCTGCCTTTCATTTGCATATCGTCTTACTAGTAAGAATATA
This sequence comes from Panopea generosa, assembly GCA_029582155.1. Classification (NCBI taxonomy): domain Eukaryota; kingdom Metazoa; phylum Mollusca; class Bivalvia; order Adapedonta; family Hiatellidae; genus Panopea; species Panopea generosa. The sequence continues at coordinate 1,840,936 of CM055900.1, forward strand.
CTACTTTTACTAACATTAAGATCAGTCCAGTATAATTTGAAAAATTAGGTATTAGTCGAGTGTATTTCTCGAATCATTATAGTTTGACAATACATTGGGTGAGTTACGAACTTTTAAATGTTTTAGCTTTATCGTGTCTGCACGCACTTTCATCTTTTTTAATTGTAGTTTGATGAATTTGATTTGCTGAAGTTTGTGGTATAGCTATCTATGTAAATCAATGGCTGAAGGGTTTAAACAGCAATGCTTATTGACAGATTTGTTATCAGTTGTTTAACTTTTAAAATATTTAAGGCAGGAAGACAAATATGTCTGGGTATGTCTGACTTGAAAAACGCTGCGAAAATTGACCGATGTCGTTATACATTACCCCCTCCCTCCCTCCCTAGATCTTATCTAAATGGTGTGGGTGTAGCACTGGGAAATACATTAAATAATATATAACATAAGAGTCCATTGGAAGGAACACGTCTAAGAAAATATAATAGCAGATTTGATTTCCCCAAGTCTGTTTATAGGGGCAATGTAACACAATTAAACCCCTGACACTGCTACTAACTGAGCTCAATTACTTAACAACTCAGAAGTAACAACAATGTGTCAGTACGGGACAACTAAGTTACTTTTTTTTTTTAAATAACATTGGAATTTTACATATAATTCGAGCTACCCTACAATGATAACAAAATGTATGTTTGAAACCCGTTTAGGTTAGATCACTATCTATTTATTGCAAATATCTACTATCGTATTATGTTTCTCACATTAATTACGATCTGTAACCGACGCAGTAATCAAGACTTTTGTGTTTTATGACGATCTGTGTTACATGTTTGTTTATTATGTTACAGTGATAATAAATATAAGGTTGCATGACATATATCAAAATGTCTTATAATTTACCTGTTGATAATTATATATCATTTTGAAAGGGTACTCCAAAACTGAGTGATCAAATGTCACTTTCATCTCAACGCTGAGACTGTGAGTACTATCAAACCTCACTCAAATACTTTATGTGAGATGATTGGCAATTATTTGCATGTGGTCGGTAATTCTATTGAAATTGATGTACTAGCATTATAAAGTTTTCCCAAATCAATAAAATAAGATGTCAACATGAATGTGTATATACCCATCCTAGATTGCAATTCCCCAAATGTGGTAGGCTAAATGAGAATACATATGAAGACATTGTTATGATGATAAAATTTGATAAAAAGATAAAGTTCAAGGGAAATAAAATAACCGAATTTAATACAGTACTAATTCATTATGACAAAGTAATAGTATAGGCTATAATCCACTAGAAAACATTAAAGTAAATTCCAATTAGAACGATGAATGGGCAATTGACAGACGGACAGCAAGCACATATACAATAGAAAAAGTTACCATTAACGCTTAAACACTCAGTGATTACATCGGAGAATCGACAAGAGGATATCATCTTATTACTAGCTGCTGATTTTACAGCGACAAACCATACTATTCAGATGGTGGCGATAGCAATAATATAAATCTATCATTTGTTATACCGACGTGGGAGGTGGATTTTTTCTCATAGTTAGATGGGAAATTAGAAAAGTCCTAATAGATGGTGACGGTGTTACACATATTATAGAACATGAATATATGGGAGAAACGCCATAGATGCAACAGTCTTTTATGCTAATGGGAGAGATGAAACACACTTTATAGCGGGTGACATTCAGAAAAGTGTTTTCGAAATTGATATGATGCCAACTCGTTTATTATTTCGAATAAGACTGTTCAGTTATTTGTTTTTCTATGTATGTACATGTATTGGTGTATTGATTTGTTATTATTTGTGATGATAATCTATGTAATATGCTTAAATCCAAATTAAACTATTGTGTTTTCTGTATTTTATAACTGATCGATAACAGATCTTCCACTAGGGCATGCTTATCGTAATTACTTCATGACTACACAATTTTAAACCATTACAAGCGTGTTAATTAGTAGATAAAGTGGACAGTTAGAATATAGAAACGCATGTCGTGAAACAATTAGCATAACATTATTATACGAGTTGATAATCTTTGAATCAATTATAATAAGCCATGCGTACGGTTTTGTTTTATTGTACACATGCAAATCGGCGGAAGAAAGAGTTTGATTAAAAACAAGATTTATTCCCCTTTCACAGTTAGCATAAAGTACCTCGCACCTGTTTTCCCGGAGTAAGAATTGATGTTGAAGAATAGGGTTACTGTACCTATATAGCATAAATAGCATAGTATACAAGTATATATACTCTCTTGTTAAAAATAGAGGTGTAGACTTCATTTCCTTTCATCTTATTTACCATTACATTACAGTATTACTGATTACTGTACTTTTAATTAACTTTAATGAAAGGATGTTTGAAAGGGTGTGTTCTTCAGAACAAAATATATTAGCCCTACACTATGCTTTAACAAATGAGAAAATGGAATATGTAACACGCCTTATGCTTTAAAAGGTCTGGTTCTATTTTCAAACAATACTGAATGAACGTTAGTCATACAAGTGGTGGAAATTAACAGCCGTAACACGGTCCATACTATTGTTGTTGTAATATATTTATAATGATCCATTAAAATAACAGAATCCGTCCCGGTTTTGTTAACTCTGTTCATGAAATTAAATGTTTTGGCACGATGATATTGCTCTGTCTTTGCATATTCCATGCAAAGCATAATTATAATATATACAAATAGGTTTTATTGGTGTAAAAAAAAAAGCAGAAACTGATACGCTATTGTACAATTTTCTCAAGCGATCAATTCACTTTGTAATTACTCATGTGTAAAGAGCATTGCCTCATATGCAAGGTCAACGCCATTATAAAATAAAAAATAGCCAAATACACATGCTAGCAACCGTTCAACACTCGTTGTGTATATTGTTGATCCCATTCAGCAATTATATAAATAATATTTAATTAAAGGCGTGTCGTCCATTTTAGAAGAATACATCGTTGCATATGTTTGCTCTCGCCTCGGAAAGTGTTATCTGAGCAAAGTGCTAAATTTTCAAATGATGATATCTTCAGGCGAAATGCACTTTTTATGCAATCAACTGAAGAAGATTGCAAGAGAGGGTCTTGGTGGAAAAATAAGGCATTGCCTTTTTTCCTTCTAGCCTGTATATCATTCCTCAGACAGCCAACTGTGTATGAACTTTGCATCTCTTCCACTTGTGTAAATGAGCTGTTGCTGTGGCATATTTATTTTCCTTGTATTTTCGGGGAAAAAATAGTATAAATGTACAAATATATATAGGCTTATTTGCCTGCTTTGCTAAATTGAGTGTTTGTCACAAGTATTTTTACATTGTCATTTGTAATATTATATTGTAATGTTTTAAATGTTGTTGCAGAAGGCCATAAAAATATGATGTGTACCTTGAATTCAATTGTATTATGTCATAATGTATTACCTTCTACAAATAAAGATATTATTATTGTTATAGTCAAGCAGAGTTGGCATGTCCACAGGCACGGTTTTGAGAGTTTCTGAAACGATTGTCTTTGGTACTCATATTTCTAACAGTTTCTGTGGCACACTCTGCCCATATGCGGTCCAATATTTCATAATTGTGTTAGCCTATTGTTTAGATAGCAAGGTTTTTGTTTCAAAGAAACATCCTTGGGATATCTCAGTAGGCAACACATATGTTTCAGTTTAAAGGTAATATCGAGAAAGGCTGGCATTGTAATATATGTACGATAATGTATATTGGTATATTTGAATGCCTCGTCAAGTTATCCTCCATACATCTGCTGAATCAAACTCTAAATGCAGTGGCATGTCAAATCAAAACCTGCTAAATCAAAAATCAAACTCAAACTAGAGTAGCATGTCAGTCACTCCAGATCTCATTTCAGAGAAAGTGTTCTCGAGAGTCACTGGAGTTAAAACACTCTCGATATCAAAAATAACCATCACATGGGGGTTAAATCTAATAAGAAGACATTTCAGATCACAGAAAGAATTATGTAGCCTGTCTTCATCTTCCATAATCACAGAAGAAACAGAACCCCGGGGACCTTGTGTAACACACTGGGGACCATATGTAACACTTGGGGACCCTGTTTAACACCCTTGGGACCATGTGTAACACCCTGGGGACCATATGTAACACCCTGGTGACCTTGTATAACACCCTTGGGATCCTGTGTAACACCCTGAGGACCTTGTGTAACACCCTAAGGACCATGTGTAACACACTGGGGACATTGTATAACACCCTGGGGACCCTATGTAACACCCTGGGACATATATAACACCCTGGAGACCTTGTGTAACACCCTGGGGGTCCTTTGTAACACCCTGGGGACATTGTGTAACACCCATGGGACCCTGTGTAATACCTTGGGGACCATGTGATACACCCTGGGGACCATATGTAACACCCTGTGGACCCTGTGTAACACCCAGTGGATCCTGTGTAACACCCTTGGGACCTTGTGTAACACCCTGGGAACCCTGTATATTACCCTGGGGACCTTGTGTAACACCCTGGGGACCATGTGTAACACCCTGGTGACTTTGTTTAACACCCTGAGGACCCTGTGTAACATTTGTTCCACTTAAATGTCTTGCCTCTTCAACACATCTTCTGTCAAAGTCCTAAACTAGGAACTGTTGTAGAGTTCTTATAATAGCAGAAACTAAGCTATGGTAGGTTGGTTTTTCGTATGTGGTGTGTAGCCCAAAAGTGGAGACAAAGGTGTAAAAATAAGAGATCAGACTCTCGATGCCAATTGCAATTCTCAGTGATGCAGTGGCAGTATCCACTATAGATTTCTATCGTTCTTCTGCATAGAGTATATAGTGGAAATACTAGACTAAGTGAAAACAATTCTTTGATGGAATATTATGTTATTATTTGTGTTATGCGTGACCACTGCAACATTAATTGATCAACATATTTACGAACATGTTGAAGTGATCTATTTTTTTACAATTTGCTGCAGCACAAGAGTTTTTTTCTCATTTCTGTTGAGTTTCATAGATTCAAAATTAAATATCGGTCCTGAGTTAAGGAGGGATCACAGGAACTCAATCCACTGGTGGAAAGCATACTTGTGCACCTTACTCAGCAAATGCACAGTGTAGCAATGAACAGTGGGCGAAACAGTGTATGGTGTTTAATATACCATCGAAACACAAACTTCATGTAGAGGGTAGCCCGAGCCAACCCCAATAAGGAGACAAGAGGAAAAACAGAAACAAGAGAATTAAATATAGAATTGATGGAATCTTGATAGACCTTTGTTTTAGCTCCAGTTACAGTTATAAGGTTGATATTCTTTATGTTTGATATATTTGGCTCGATTTTTCATAAAAAATACACATATACATTTTAAAAGTAAATTTTGATCCGTTTTACAAATTAAACATATAATTTATCAACTTTTTTTTTTAAAGGTCCATAGATCTCTTAAATTTGGCTTTTGATCGAATGAGCCCTAGATTACTAAAATTTATTGGCCATGTTTTCGAGATCTCAAAAAACCCTGAGAAGGCTTCATTAATGTCACACCATGTTTCGATTTTAATTATTGCCTATTCAATGAGAAGGCGCTGCCACTGATACTGAATCCAATAACAATAAATTCTAACACATTTATACTTATTCTCATGTTTATAAATGTAATACATAGTTGTTGTTTTCATTCTTTTTTTAATTTTGTTATATTTTGATCAATTATGAGTATTCCTAATACTTTGCCGCTTTTATAACTTTGTCCAAGCATACCGTCCTCACTCTCCCCCACCCTCATATAGGTCTATACTCTGTCATTTCTTATATTTGGTACTTACCCTAGCAACCCCACGCTATCTGCCAAAGTCCACCACCAAAATGTATATATTTTAATCAATTTGTTTAAATCCCGTGCATGCATTTTCCATGCAACGAGCATGGTACATTAATGCAAAGATATATTCTCCATCAGTTATATCCATATTGTAAAAAAATTTATTTTAAGGATGTTCGCATGTCAACAGTTTGAAAGGTTCATGTCAATATTGAGCTTAAGTAACATGTTACACGTAAACCCACTAACAGCAACGGTTAAATAATATAAAATATTCTAATCAATATAATAATTAACGCTTATAGATGTGCAATATTGTTATTAGCCTATGTATGATGCATGTCGTTTCAATCAAAACTGTATAATACTAAAATAACATTAAAACAAATGATGACAGACACTGATTTTGCGACATTATACGTAAATTAGACAGGTGCAAAAATAAAATTTCAGAATCATTATTTCTGTAACAAACAAATCTAAATGCTGCAGTAACATTTGAACGATGGAATATAACCTACAAGGTAAGCATTTTAATACTATTTCGTAAATTACACTTTCATACATATTGCCCTGTGTCATTTTAAAAGGCTCTTCTTTGCATGGTATTTCCTTTATTGCGATGCGTCTATCTGTACTTACATGATTTTGAAATTAAATTCCCCACCCATACTTTAAAGAAAATATATCGGGATTTTTAAAATATTGAAATTGATAAAAACATCAATTTCAATATATCATGAGTATATTTACTCACGAACCTTGTTTAACCATATGGATATTTCTATTAACTTGCCTTATTGATCATATTTTGAAAAGAGGTTTTATAACTCGACCCACGCTATGTAAAACTAAAATATACTGCAACGTATTTCGGGACATATCAAATATGTCACACCATTTCATTTTGGTTCCGTTATAGTGGATTACATATTGTTTTGTTGTTGTTGATTTTTCGTCTTAGAAAGAGTCTGAATGTCGATGTGAGGATTGTCAACAAGTGTTTACTGCTATTTATTTATAGAACAGGAATTTCGTTTCAAATTTATCACTCGGATTAAAATATCATTTCAGTGTCACATTTGGTAGATTATGTCCTATTTATAAGAATATTCGTAAAAACAGTATTAAATCACTATAAACGGCTACGTGTGTTAAAATTCGTTGAGTAAATGCAAAATAAGGAGTATTCAGTTTTATTAAATCTGTATCAATATGTTCGTCGAGCCTTTAGTAATCGTAATTCTTTGTATAATCAAAATGTATAAACGAATACACCCATCTTATTTGTGTTGATCTACCCAAGTATATATTTAACAAAGTGTGTTCAATGTTTAGTTTATATTTGTCCGCCAACTTAAACTCGGAAAAAGGTATGTATTTAAATCAAGAAAATATTTCTAATTTAATTTAATTTAACATAATTATAGTGTAATGTCATTCATTGTTTTAGCCCCGACTTGATGTTATAATTAGCCAGACTATCCCTTTCTCTCTCTCTCTCTCTCTCTTCGAATGAGCGTGTAATTCAATTATTTCAATTTTAGTAAACCAATTTATTAGAACAAGTTAATGTTTTAAGAATCAAAATGCAGAAGTTGGTTTTTGAGTCTCCCCATTTACAGAAGATGAGCAGAGCAAAAGCTGGCATAACATGCTGCAAGAAGACATCACTGGTGTTAAAAAGTGTATTTGTAGGATTTCAACAGATGCATGTATTTATAAGCATTTTTTTTAAAATCTCAGTGTGTCAATGCACCCTCTTAAGAATAAGCCTGTCAACCTACCTGCTCTTGTGCATTTTTATGTAGGGATTCATTCCTGCTATGCAAAAATTCTATGAGGAAATCTTTTTTCACAGTTGAAATCCTAGACATTATTTTATATACTAGAACAAAGAACAACAATCAACTGGTTCATGAGACTTTAAATGCATTTAAGAAATCCAATTTTATAACAGAATCAGATGAACCCTCACACCCTGTCACATGTTCACCTTTACTAACTTATATATGGTGCGATGCTGAATATATAACATACGAACCTACGTGGATATTTGTTGGAAATATTGATTGGTTGATTGAGTGATGTGATTGTCATTCGTTCGTTTTTATATATTCTTTTTTTTTTACTTTTGTATATATTTATTTATGTATTCATACTTATTTATTTATGTATTGATATTAAGTTATTTATTTATTGATCTATTTTCTATAGTTAACCAACAGGTACCGGGTTATCAATATATCAAGCATAACGTAAACCAGATGATTAAAGTAGCAATGCTGATGATGATGCTGTCAATGGTGGTAGCAAATGACATTTACAACAAAGCAAGTGTTCAAGATGGGAGTCATAGTAAGGTTTTCAAATTTAAAAAACAACAACAAATTTTGTAATTCTGTAAAAATATATTTCGCGTTTCAGTTTCCAAAATGATATATATATCACAAATAATTATCTCCATATATATATCATGCATTGTGAATGAGCATCTGAAAAGATACCAAAAATCGTAAATTCCGTTGTTGTGAATTTAATTATCTCCCTATATAAATGAATATGAAAAAAGAAAATTGTTGTATTTCACAGATTATCCACCAAAGTGACCAAAAATATATATTATTAAGAGAAATGAATCTCCAAATTTATTTATTGTGAATATTTTATTTAGAAACCAGTCGTCAAGATTATATATATAAAAAAATATCTACGATTATTGAAAAGTTACATCTCATAATTACATTTAGTATGCACCTTTCACATATTATCCATAGATATATACCATAAAGTGCATAACGTCTAACACCACTATTAAATTTCCGTTATGGCACAGCTGTGTACTCTTCACTACAAAGCATGGAAGTCAACCACAATTATCAATGACCACAGTAAAGTATAAGTTTAAAAACAAAGCAAGAATCGAGGCGTTTAATTATCTCTAGCTACTAGCAATAAGGGAAAAATATTGAAGAGAAGATTTGGATTATATTATAATATTCATTTTTTTACCAAACATACAAAAAACATGTAAACAGAGCTAACATTTACCAAACATACAAAACAACATGTAAACAGAGCTAACATTTACCAAACATACACAACAACATGTAAAGAGAACTAACGTTTACCGAACATACAAAACAACACGTAAACAGAACTAGCATTTACCGAACATACAAAACAACATGGAATCAGAGCTAACATTTGCCAAACATACAAAACAACACGTATCAGAGCTAACATTTACCAAATATACAAAACAACATGTAAACAGGGTTAACATTTACCTAACATACACAACAACATGTAAACAGAGCTAACATTTACCAAACATACAAAACATCATGTAAACAGAGCTAACATTTATCGAACATACAAAACAACATGTAATCAGAGCTAATCTTTACCAAACATACAAAACAACATGTAAACAGGGCTAACATTTACCAAACATACAAAACAACATGTAAACAGGGCTTACATTTACCAAACATACAAAACAACATGTTAACAGGGCTAACATTTACCAAACATACAAAACAACACGTAAACAGAGCTAACATTTACCAAACATACATAACAACATGTAATCAGAGCTAACATTTACCAAACATACATAACAACATGTAATCAGAGCTAACATTTACCAAACATACAAAACAACACGTAGCAGAGCTTACATTTACCAAACATACAAAACAACATGTAAACAGGGCTAACAATTACCGAACATACAAAACAACAAGTAAACAGGACTAACATTTACCAAACATACAAAACAACATGTAAACAGAGCTAACATTTACCAAACATACAAAACAACACATAAATAGAGCTAACATTTTGAACCTTTACGATTTATATGCTTGAAGCGACAGACTAGTCTTTAATTTTATGTAAATACACCACCAACAATTAACGTCCCATTATCGTATCAATCAGACAGTCTAAAATAAATAAATATTACAGGTTCTACGTTGTGATTGTACTTTCACTTGGTGTATTTTATGTTCACACTCTATTACGTTTTTATAAACCTTTATATACAAAACATTGTTCATGTACAATTAATCAATAAAATATAAGGTTATGTAATCAATATGCAGTTTATGAGAAACAAGCAATGTGATCAGTTTTGTGTGTGCAATTCGAGGCAGTATCGACCATGTTTTACTAATGAATTATGGGTTATATGCTTTCGTTGTCAACAGCAATTGAATCTTTCAATAGAGAAATAAATTTGTCTTGCAAATGAAGCGCTATGGAACCAAAATATGTACTTTTCTGACGTCACTCACCAACTAAAAACAACAACCGAACAGTTTCCGATCAATTTTTTATTTATTTTTTTTTTTTGGGGGGGGGGGGGGGGGGGGGGGAGTAATTTAGTTTAACTAGCGGTGAAATGATCATCTTTGTCAGTCCAGTTTCAATTTTCTTCGAATACACTTTAATATGTTTATATTTCGACAAACGAACTTCAAAAATTAGTAGATAAAAATTATATAGACTTTAACGTTACGGAATCTACTTAATTAACTACAGTGACTGGTATGAGCAGATATTGTAACTTTAATGTAGAATTGCAGTTCTTTTATAGTATTGTCTAGCAAACTTATATATATGTAGATATCTTACTTCTGTCAATATGAGTCACTGATCTGTTCGTGTTTCGAACATAGTTTATACGGCGGGGTTTTACTTACAATATACGTTATCTCCTGTCATGTCTTTCTTTTTCAAATTATGCAAACTGTAACAATTAAAACATAACATACTGAACTTAAAGCGACCCAATTTACAAATCACGTATTACTATTCCTTGGAAACATGGACCTCAATCGGTGTTACTTGAGAATATAATATCGCTTTAACCAGTGGCAGGTATATGAGATGTGAAGCATGTTTAAGGTTCACATAAATTACGATGAAGGAGTGTAATAACTCCGTAACATATTTTTTATATTAACCTAGCTATTGTGTTATCAGTTCCGATTCATCGTTTGTTGTTTTCATCGTTTGGCTCGTGTGTAAAATGCCAAATTACGTTCCGACTTCCAAAATATATAAAATGACGTCAATTTGTCATGGTAATATAACGTTGCTTTGAGATGTTTGAGAAATATCCTGGCAAACCTGACAAGGATTTCCGCGTATTTTACCGGGTATGGAATTTTCATCATACACCCCCTCCTCACGCTCATCTCACCCTGCTTTGACACGACATATTACACTGTAGAAATATGACGTAATGTGATATTTAATTTGACTTATTACAATCTATTAAATTTGAGAGTAATTTGAATTCTCAGCCATTGGAAACGCTCAGTTTTTTTTCAAAATAGAACGTTCCAGTTCAGATAGAAACTTCCATTTTCTATTCCATGAAAAAAAACAAAAAACACATTGTTTTGAACCAACTTCAGAAAGTGTAAAGACAATGCTGCAATTGTTACACTTGTGGCGAATCCATGTGATCTTATGGTAAAGGTCGAAGGAAAAGTGCGCGTATCTGGCAACATTTTTGCAGATTACTTTCTAGAAATTAACATTTCATGAAACATCACAAAATAATGACGAACGCCGTCTATGTAAAAAGATGAACCTTCGGTGCTATTAACTGGCCATGCAAAACTCATATTTATTTTGTAAAATGTGTAATGCGTATATTCAGTTTGTAAATTTCATGACCCCCATCTTTTTAACTGTCCAAAATACGACGTTGAACTTTTTTGCAATTAATACGATTTTTCCATAGCAACGTAGCCAGTTTAGTTTAAACTTATTTTTTAACTTCGACTGTGAAACAAGGTACGCTCGAAGTCTTCCTTGGCAGAACCAGTACTAAGCATGTGCAGAAAGACATATAGAATATTCAGAAAGAGCGCGCGAAATATTTATTTTGAAACAAACAGTGCTAACGCGCTTGTGTTCGTGTCTGACAGTTAATGTTTGTGTCTTTCATGTATTTAATTCTATAAATACAAATTATGCAACATGACCATGACTGGTACCCAAGAACGAGAAGGTAGAACAACATCTTAGCCGGTTAGAAGTTACAAGGAATGTTCTACTGGCGTAGAAAACACATATATCTTCTAACCTATACTAAAAAAAGTATTCAGTCTGTCCTGTATGCAAGAAAAACAATCTTGCATGACTTATTCGGTTCAAATAGAAAATTCCGTCCCTTGGGGTAACTGTTTTCGCTGGAACTATGCAAAACCACAGTTAATCCCTCGGGACGGAATATATATTCAAACTTCAAAACCATGTAAGATTCTTATCTGCAGGACTTTACCTCGTTCCTTTTATATATGATGTGTTAAATAAATGGTAAATGCATAATATTTCGGCCATGCAGTATAATAGATACTATTTCCATTATTACATTGATAAATACATGTTACAAGTACAAACAGCTTTATATGAGATAAATCTTTTAATCAAATTATTTTTTATCTTTAGATTTCCAACGACCGAACAACTGAAATTGAAGATAGTATTGATATGTATGATATATATTATTTAATACAATAAAATATTCAGCATCGGAATGTTATTAATTAGTATCTTGATTTAATCGAATAAAACACGTGACAGGTTAAACGAGTATATGGCTGAGGAAACGAAAAAACTGAGTAGACTCACCGTCCTAGTGGAAATAGCTGGCAAGCTTCTCACATAAAATTTTTGTATTGCACTATTTAACTGGTCTCGAACCCGCCATCTTAGCATTGAGAGACGAGTGGTCATCAGACGATCACGCCTTAGATCGCTCAACCAAGGTGGACCGTTATTATTGGGGTTGTATTAACAACCGGTGTATATAAAGCAATCTATCATGAATTACATCATAGCGACATTGGTTTTGTTTGTATAAATAAATGGACAGGCCGAAAACATTTATATATCACACCTTTAAAATTGTATTTTCTCTCACCAAAGTCATACACGCACGTACACAGGCACGCACACATACTCATATATACTATGGAAACTAGTTGAAGCCCTCTTCTGCTAAAAAAGTTAACAATTTAGTTTAGATTTTCTATATGTACACGCCCCTTTATCCACAACCTATATAAAACAAGTAAATACATTTTGGGAGGGATCAGGGATTCCACCTCTTGAATTCAAAGAAATACTTCGAAAATTGACACTCAGCTCAAATAACACATATCGAGGCGAGCGCAAAAGACACTCAGCTCAAATAACACATATCGAGGCGAGCGCAAAAATCGACTTCACGCCTTTAATTCGATTTCCACCATTAGTATGAATAGCGTTCATTCAGTATTGTTTGAAAATAGAAGACCTTTTAAAGCATGAGGCGTGTTACATATTCCATTTTTCCATTTGTTAAAGCAAAGTGTAGAGCTTTTATATTTTGTTCTTAAGAACACATAAATTAAGAACACATCCTTTCAAATAAGTTCATTAAACGTTACTCAATGCGTCTAAGTGAATAATTGCAATGTAAAAATGCAATATCTAAATATATATTATACGGTAATCAGTAATACTGTAATGTAATGATAAATAAAATGGAAGGAAATGAAGTCTACACCTCTCTTTTTAACAAGAATATATATATATATATATATATACACGAGAAATGCTATATAGGTACAGTAATCCCATTCTTCAACATCAATTCTTACTCCGGGAAAACAGGAGGAGGTATTTTATAATAACTGTGGAAGGGGAATAAAATTGTTTTTAATCGAAATCTTTCTTCCGAAATGTGTTATATCACTTCCATTAGCTAAAAAGACTGGTGCATCTATGACGTTTCTCCCATCTATTCATGTGCTATACTATGTGTTACACCGTCACCATCTATTAGGACTACTTTAATTTCCCGTCTAATTGTGAAAAAATAATCGATCTCTCACATCGGTATGATATATTATAGATTTATATTATTGCTGTCGCCACCATCTGAATTGTGTCTATATATATATATATATATTGGGTTTGTCGCTGCTATAAAATCAGCAGCCATAAGATAATATCCTCTTGTCAATTCTTTGATGTAATTATTGAGTGTTTTAGCGTTAATGGTAACTTTTTCTATTGTATAATTATGTGCTTGATGTCCATATGTCAACTGCCCATTCATCGTTATAATTTGAACTTACTTTAATGTTTTCTAGTGGATTTACAGCCTATACTATTACTTCACATAATGATTTAGTAATGTATTCAATGCGGTTATTTTCCTCGAACTATATCTTTTTATTAATTTTTATCATCATTACAATGTCTTCATATGTATTCTCATTTAGCCTACCACATTTGGGGATTTGCAATCTAGAATGGGTATAAACACATACATGTTGACTTCTTATTTTATTGATTTGGGAAAACTTTATAACAATAGTATATCAAGTTGAATAGAATCACTGACCACATGAAAATATTTGCCAATCCTCTCACATAAAGTCTTTGAGTGAGGTTTGATCGTACTCACAGCCTCAGCGTTGAGATGAAAGTGACATTTGATCACTCAGTTTTGGAGTACCCTTTAAAAATGATATAAAATTATCAACAGGGTAAATTGTAAGACATTTTGATATATGTTATGCAACCTCATTTTAACTATCACTTTAACATAATAAACAAACATGTAACACAGATCGTCATAAAACACAAGAGTCTTGATTACCTGCGTCGGTGACAGATCGTGATTAATGTGAGAAACATAATACGATAGTGGATATTGATACGTCTGTTTTAGAATTATCAGAACCCTTGGTAGTAATCAATGAATAGATAGTGATCTCACGTTTCATACATACATGTTGATATCATTGTAGGGTAGCTCGAATTATACCTAATATTCCATTGTTATTTAAAAAATCGTAACTAAGTTGGCCCGTACTGACATGTTGTTGTTACTTCTTTTGTTAGATATTATTAAATGTATTTCCCAGTTCTTCACTCGCATCATTTGGATAAAAACTCTGTGTTTTTTTATTGTGTAACGATATCGGTTAACTTTCACGTCAGACGCACTCGTACATAATTGTCTTCCTGCCTTTAATATTTTAAAAGTTAAACAACTTAGTCACTCTAGGTAATAAATTTGTCAATTAACATTGCTGCTTGAACCCTTTATCCATTGTGATAAATATATTACTATTATACCACAAACTTTAGCAAAAACAATTATCAAACGACTATTAATAATGATGAAATTGTGAACAGACACGATATCTTTTAAAAAGTTAAAATATTTAAAGGTTCGTAACTCACCAAATGTATAGCCAAACTATAAGGATTCGAGAAATACACTCGACTAATACTTAGTTTTTCTAAATATACTTACTTAATTTTAGTAAAAGTTGCAAAATATATTGTGTATTTCGAAATAAGAAGATGAAGTAAATAACTTAAAGAACGGTGAATTTATCGATTATCATTTATAAGAAACATAAAAGTACAAAAACAGATGTAGTTATAATAATACAGAAAAGGTCAACTTAATTGAGAGTCATAACTCAATAAAATTTTAATCTACGTATTTCAAAAATAAAAATATCACCTCATATAGTAACACATCTAAGTATATTCTTAAATATTTAACATCTTTACTTAAAGAAAAGCATACATGTGATCATGGTTTTAGACTGGCTTCAGTAAAAATACATTTGGATGCATTGCCATTTATAAAAGAAAATTTACACAACCAAACTAAATAAGCTTAAGTCTTTAAGTCTATAAATTTAACTTAAGAAAAGCCTACATTACCATACTTGAATATCAGTGATTGTATTTTAAATCATTAACAATGACATTTAATGTTCAAATAAGACATCACCTACATAATCTTCGTGGCTTTCGTTTCAACGAGGAAAATTAATGAGTAACCGGTTTTATTCAATTGGTTAATTATTGTTCCAGTACTCATTTTCTTGAGCCGCCCGTCATCACTTATGCATATTCTTACTAGTAAGACGATATGCAGATAAGAGGCAAGCGATATAAAGACATATATGCCATACACCAAGACGGAAAAAGCGTTATTGAATGAATGAGTGAATAAGTGTAATTAGTTCACTGAATAAACATACGAACGAATAAACAAATGAATGCATAATCGGAAAAATGAATGAATACGTAGACTTGTTCTGTCTTGAAGCCGTAGAATATTACCGTCATGATTTTGCCTATGGTTGCCAGCATAATGACAATCACGACGCAGGAAATGACAGGCGCATAAACATTTATTATCTCCTTGTTTGTTTCTTCTAACAGTTCTTCATTTATGTCAATTGCTGCAGTCGAATTTGCCATTTTACAGTAAGAATTGTTTTATCTAAACAGAAAATATACAAGAATATAGTTGAAGTTGCGGCTTTCAAATATCGTTAGTGGTATAGCATACGAAAATATCAACAGTGTATAAAAACAGCACAGTAAAACAGCCGATCATCATTCTACCATCACAACGTTTGTTTAAGGTTAAAATTTCATTTTTAACTTTATAGAAGACGGTCTCATATTTTGTTCTAAAATAATATAAAACGACAGTATATGATATTGTGTTCATTTAGGGTCCAGTTTGGGAAAGAAAGTCAGAAAACATTATTCTATCAAAGTATATCTGTGTTAACTGTACTGCGTTCCATATACCTCCGTCAACGTATGAAATTTGACAAAACCAAGCCAGTTCCTCAGTTACACTGTCACGCTTCCTTCGATTTGAGTTTTGCACTGGATTTGATAAGCTGAATTATTTTTGCTGCAGTTCATGTAGGTAAACAGATATTTTAAAAACTCAATTGATGCATCAATACATTTTACGATTTTAAATAAATCAGATCAATTCGACATATCCTGATTTCGTCAAATGTATGAAAGATCATGAGTAGTTTAGGTCTGATATGTGCTCTCGGATGTATTTCATAAATATAATATGCGATTAAACATGAATAACGGCATGTTTAAACATTAGTTACTATCTAACGATCAGTTACGCTATGAATATGAACCAAAATGCACGTACCTCTTAAGCAATAGTCCGATTATTCGCGTATCTTGAAGTATATCAAGATAATTTGTACCAAGCCAGATTTATACAGGTTGTATTATATTCTAATCATGTCACGTAAATAAATTTAATCAATAAATAAAACCAGATTGATAAAGTTAGGTTGTTTGTACAGCAATATGCACATAAACACTTATAAAATATACAATGGCAAGGTATGATTTATAAAATATATAATGACAAGGTATGACTTATAAAATATACAATGGTAAATATAAAAGCTCCCTTGAGTATTCCGGACAGATGAAGGAGGTAAACATGAAACTTTAGTTCTCTTTTTCATTTTTTTTCAGGGCATTGTGTTGCAGTGATTTGTTTGTTTCCTAGCATGTGTTAAATTATTGTCAGTATTTTAGAATTTCTAGATAATTTTGTGTCTTTTCAGAGTTGATTCGAAGCGCATCGTTGGCAAATACTCGTAGTTGACATATTATTACACTGGAAATTGACAGGTATCACAAAACCATTGACCTTATAAAAGCCTGGTCGAGACAGAAGATTTTGTTTTTTCACTGTGTTTTGGGACATAAATGTTACAATGGAGCCCTATATAAAATGTAATAGTGGTGTGAGAAACTAACAGATCTGCATGTTGCAGAATTGAGGGATGATTATTTCTTTAAAAAGAAGGCATTAAATTAAAATTTTGACATGTAATGAATAGTTGAACACGATTTGACTTTTTAAACATTTCAATATAACTGGTGGTGTAGATTTGCAGTTTTTTTTTCATGTATTTATGATAGAGTTTACACACATTGACCAAACTTTGCATATTGCAACTTCTTCATATTCATGTTATCCGTGTATGATTTAAATTTTCTATTAAATGTGAAAACAAAACGAGATATATATCCTGTCTAACGCATGTCAGAATTCTGGTTTACCCTGCACGCGTATTTCTGTATTTCCATGCCCGTAGGTTTAGGTTTATATGTATTGTCTCATAAATTCATGAACACCTGTCCTCAAAGACATATCACACTTATGACACTTTCTCCTTCATATAGTTTTGCCATATTTCTGAAGAGCTACAAACCCTAAACTCCAGTTAAAAGAACTGCAAGATCACATACTATATAGCACTGAAAGTTAGTTTATAGCAACATAACAACCCACAGCAAATATGTAAATAAAGACGGTTGGTGGAAAGCATTCACCTCATCAGTAAAGTTTGCAGACGAAATCGATATAATTTAAGGTGTTTTTTTTTTCGATAAAAATATTTTATCTTAGGCAGAAATAACAACAGATAATACAGACTATTTTAACTTCAATATCAACAATAGAGAGTTTGCTTTCAAACAGTTACTATGTATGTGTTAACAGCTTACAGACGTGTTTCAATATGTTTCCTTGTTTTCCTTTGTCCTGTTTTGTTAATATTGATCCTATCATTCATTATCCACAAAAAGAATCCAAGTACATGTACAACATAATTTTGTTTGGGGTGATTTATGTAAGTTTCGACCCTGTTTACAATGAAAACCTCTCAAACTGAACATAATAATCAATCAATGTTCGCGATGTTACTATTCACATTTCATTATTACGCACGGACAAACTCAATAAAAACAAGCATTTCTCTCACCGCCAGTTGACAAACGAAGCGATATTCAACTACGGGCTCTCAAGAAATCGTCGCAATGTGGAAAATGCATTTGGTATCCTTGCCAACCGTTTCAAGATCCTTCTGACAACTATGTAGCATGACCCTGATACAGTCACAATCATAGTGCAGGCCTGCGTCTGTCTCCACAACCTCATGAGAATGTGCTCTCCTGGCATTCAGAAAGTAGCCCTAGATGTAAAGGATGCCAACCATCAAATCATCACTTGGAGAACTGGTTGCCAAATGTAGGATGAGGTCAACGTCACAGGACCCAACCGAGCCACTAAGGCATTCAAGTCTCAGAGAGAGTACTTGGAGCACTACCTCAACTCACCCAGCAGGAGCAGTACCCTGGCAGAACGACATGATATAGATACGTGATACCTTTATCACCTTATAATATATTTATCTTTCTTGAGACGAATGTAAAGTTATCCACTTTAACAATGTATTGATGGAAAGTTCTAGTTTTTGATAAACCAGTTATGCCACTCTGGTATAATTTTGTGTATGTATAGCAAACGCATGTTTAATTTTTACAAAGTGAAATATGAGCAATGAAATGATCCCGAAAATAACACATTTTACATATATATATTATATAGTCAATAGTAAGGGAACTTGATAGGGTTAGGAATAAAGTAGAACTATACTGGAAACTGACGCGGATGTGTAGAAAAGCCAGTGTCGGAATGGAGATCGCGAGTGTTTCGTGCGATATTTATGGCTCGTGATGACGTCACGTCGCTATTAGGATAGTCTACTTTGTAACTACTAGAATGTGGGACGAACTTACTTTGAACGTCATATGGACGGGATAGACGCGCGGCAAAAGGTATGGTCGTGGTGAGAACGGCCTAAGAATGCCACTTTGGGCACATTTGTACTGAGTTTTTCTACTTAAGAACGCAGAAAAGGCAGGACGAACGTGGCACAGACGTCACATGGTCTGTTATACAGGCCTTGCATCCTACGATCCTACGTCCTTGCCACATTTTGATTAAATTGTTGAACGTGGACAACGTGCAAAGATCTACCTGATAGATCGGAACTGCATGACATGTCAGGTGGCGGGTTAGCAGTTCCGCTAAATATATGTTGAAGTCACTATTAGTTTAAGTTTATTCATTTACTTAGATTGTGAAACAAGTTATTAAGCGGAGAGTAGTGTAATGAATAGAGTGTTAGCCGCTCACGCCATTTGTTGCGAGTTAGATTCCCTGCTTGACCCGATGCCTCTCATTAAACAACGTTCAGTACTGGTTTTTCTCAGGAAGCGGAATCGGAAGCGGTTCCTATAAGCTCTGAGCTTTCATCGCAATCGAGCTAAAAGAAATAAGTATAAACTAAAAACTAAACAAGTTATAACGCTCGAAGTCTCCCTGGGTGGAACCGGTATTGAGCACCTGCGGAAAAGTGTCTTTCTCAATGGTGTCATACTTAGCGTGTGGGAATCGAACCCACAATCCACTTATTCTGATTGGATGTTTTATCGCTTGACCATGCGCTCCACAATTGATTGATGGTATAAAATCATGCTTCAATTATATATAAAGGGAGATAATTGACAGCACAACAACGCAATTTCCGATTTTTGTATATGTATCCCAACAGAAAGATAACAAAATTAACATTTACATAAATCACTTAAGACAAGACAATATTTGTAAGAAATATCTATATACAATGTTGAAGAAAAATTATATTTATTGACAACACCTATTTTGAAATTAAGCTATAAAAAGCTATATATAAATATAGAATAAGAAACATGAATATTAAGACATAAAAGGATATATATATTAGTGCATATAGAATATATCTATGAACGATAAAGAATGATCAATAAAACATTTGTGTAAAGCTCCAACAAAAAACAATTGTAGGAATATTTTGTATAAGACTATTAATGAAAAATATATGTTACAGCTAAAGAACATTAATATAACTATATAAATATAATAAACAATACATTTATATAAGCATATAGAAAGAAGATCGAAAGTAGGGAATATGAATATAAAGATATGTACGTCAAACAGGACACATTACTTTCTATGCCACACAGTACCCCACAGCACAGGTTTAAGAAACGTTGATATAAAGACAAAGATATTCTAAAAAGGTATTTACGGCAAACTGGAAACGTTACATTCAATATAGTCACTGCCGCACAGCAACGATACAACCGATGCATTATGATAGTGATAATGACAACACGAGGCAATACTCGATATAAATGAAATTGATAATAGTGATAACATAAGAAAAGAGTATGAGGAATATATTTGATATAATGAAAAAGGTGTAAAACAAATAATGAAATATACGTCAAACAGAATACGTCACTTTGAGAAAACCGCTGCAGCACGGCACTGATACAATCGATGCATTATGATAGTGATTATGACAACACGAGGCAATACTCAATATCAATGATATTGATAATAGTGACAACACAAGAAAAGTGTATGAGAAATATATTTGATATAAAGACAGAGATATACAACAAATAACAAAATATACGTCAGACAGGATACGTCACTTTAAGATAACCGCTGCAGCACGGCACTGATACAACAGATGCATAATGCTAGTGATAATGACAACACAAGGCAATACTTGATATCAATAATATTGATATTAGTGACAACATAAGAAAAGAGTATGAGGAATGTATTTGATATAATGGCAAAAGTATAAAACAAATAATAAAATATACGTTAAACAGGATACGTCACTTTAAGAAAACCACTGCAGCACGGCACCTATACAACTGATGCATTATAGTAGTGATAATGACAACACAAGGCAATACTTGATATCAATGATATTGTTAATAGTGAAAACACGAGGCAATACTCGATATAAATGATATTGATAATAGTGACAACACAAGAAAAGTGTATGAGGAACATATTTGATATAAAGACAAAAGTGTACAACAAATAATAAAATATACGCCAAACAGGATACGTTACTTTAAGACAACCGCTGCAGCACGGCACCTATACAACCGATGCATTATGATAGTGATAATGACAACACGATGCAATACTTGATATCAATGATATTGTTAATAGTGACAACATAAGAAAAGTGTATGAGGAATATATTTGATATAAAGACAAAGGTGTAAAACAAATAATAAAATATACGTCAAACAGAAAAACGTTAACTTCAAGGCAGCCACTGCAGCACGGCACCGATATGAAAATACTTTATGACAGTTGATAATGACAATTAAAGGGAAGACAATAGGAAAAAATGATAGAAAGACAAATTGTAATGAAATATAAACGTCAAACAGGATTTATAACTTCCAATGGTAGCCACTGCGGTACAGAACCTGTGCAATTGATGGATCTTATGTAATATTGATAATGCAAAATACAAGGAAAATATAAGAAACATTGATTTAACCGAATATGTACACAATAGAAATATATGTCAATCAGGAAACGTTGCTTTGAACGACAGTACCAACAACAAAACACGAATACAAATCGTGCTTATAATTATACTTATACTACAACTACTACTAATAATAGTAATATTATTTATAATAATAACAATAATTATGATAATAATGATGGTAATAATAATAATAATAATAATAATAATTATTATAATAATAATGAGGATGATAATAATAATAATAATAATAATAATAATAAAAATAATGATGATAATAATGATGATGATATTAATAGTAATTATAATGATGATAATAATAATTATTATAGTAATAATAATACTTATAATAATAATAATAATAATAATAATTATAATAGTAATTTTAGTTATAATAATAATGATAATAATGATAATAATACTAATGATAATAATAATAATAATAATAATAGTAATGATAATAACAATAAAAAATAATGGTAATAATATAATAATAATAATAATAATAATAATAATAATAATAATAATAATAATAATAATTATAATAAAGATAATGATAACAATAATAATAATAATAATAATAATAATAATAATAATAATAATAATAATAATAATGATAATAATAGTAATAGTAACAATAATAATAATAATGATAATAATAGTAATTATAATAATAGTTATAATGGTAATAAGGGTAATAATAGTTATAATAATAGGTATAATAATTATGATAATAATAATAAAAATAATAATGAAATTAAAGGTAAACATATGAGAACTTATTGACTTAAAGTGAAAGGTGTAAAAATATTGAAATATATTTGAAACAGGAGAGCACTTGAACACACATATAAACAGTGTTCATGTATATACTGTAAATTCAATACGTTTTTGCAACTTTTTGAAAATTATCCTTTCTTAGATGGAACCTACCGTTCTAGGGATGGTATGTAGTATAACTATATCTAATAAATCTTAATATATCTAATAACTACCTATATTGAACGATGCTAACTATAAATAGAATGGCATCATTTCAGATTTGCACACTTGGTAAATAAATATGGTAATTATTAAAAAGGATACTAAAAACAAACAGTAGAACTCACAAAGGGTTTACCCATTGAACGGTTAGTAAGTAGCAAGAATGCCATCGTGACGGTAAACCTGATTTAAAAGTGATTTTAAATACGTTTGGGTATAGGCAAAAATGAAAATGTTTTCGAACAACATAAGAATCCTTCATTTATTAGTTGTTGGGATTGACAATTTCATCGTAAATGATAACTGTTTTGATGATAATAAGGATCTGACGATTTCTAGACTAAAACTGTTATCTCGAAGAACGGGATTTTCAATCCAAAATGTGTCATAAGTAATTCATTTTCTTGGACACAAATGAATTATCTGCTGAAATACTAAAATTTCGGACCAAATATTTGTTACATTATCTGTGTCATTGTCGGTTTATGCACACGTAGTTCGATATTACTAATCGATTTCATGTGCATTTAAGTTAAAATACGTCCATTTAACGTCCAATTAAAAACAAAATATTTCGACGTAATTGAAAAATGAAATGCTGTGTGCCACCGCCCTCATATAAGAATGCCTACCAGTTCATTTAACTAAACATGCTCCAACCGCTGGCGCGGAATCTCTAATAATATCTTATAAGGATCCATTGGAAGAATGAAGCGAAACTAAGAACTGTGTTGCAGAAAAATAGGGTCTGTTTTATTGAGTTTGTTGTTTAATTTCCAGGCAACACTGAATGCACTTTATGATTCCAAGCAACCATAAATAACTATAACACTGGATAATATACGCGTACACTAATTATCCTTAGATTAATTCTTAACAGTTTTCTGAGTTTGAGATGCCTTATCCGGAATGCAAGTAACATCAATATACAAAAATAACGTAAACGTTTAACTAACATGTATAAAACAACATATAAATGTTAAAAAAATGTTGTTATAACAACGTAATTAGATAATCAACAAGAGACATTCAAAGGTAACAGCCACTAAAGCAGCATACAAAATTAATCTAAATTCTGATATTCTCATTTCAGTTCGACTTATCTTTGTCAGAATAAATCTCGGCAAATGTTATACGACACGACAGATAATCAGTACCAAATGAAAATGTTCTATATAGTTAGATATGATATCCTTAAAGCAGTTAAATAAAACTTTACCATGCATCGCTGAGAAGTGTCGTTAAAAGGATTGACCAATTAATTAATAAAAACTTCTCCGTGCACCAATGAGAAGTGTTATCCGAAAGATGGACCATGATGGCTTAATAAAAACTTCTCCGTGCACCAATGAGAAGTGTTATCCGAGAGATGGACCATGATGACTTAATAAAAACTTCTCCGTGCACCAATGAGAAGTGTTATCCGAAAGATAGACCATGATGGCTTAATAAAAACTTCTCCGTGCACCAATGAGAAGTGTTATCCGAAAGATGGACCATGATGGCTTAATAAAAACTTCTCCGTGCACCAATGAGAAGTGTTATCCGAGAGATGGACCATGATGACTTAATAAAAACTTCTCCGTGCACCAATGAGAAGTGTTATCCGAAAGATGGACCATGATGACTTAATAAAAACTTCTCCGTGCACCAATGCGAAGTGTTATCCGAAAGATGGACCATGATGACTTAATAAAAACTTCTCCGTGCACCAATGAGAATTGTTATCCGAAAGATAGACCATGACTTAATTAAAACTTCGTCATGATCGCTGAGAAGTGGTTTCTGAAAGACGGGTCATGACTTAGTTTAAGAAGGATGGCCGATGACTTAATTAAAACTTCACCGTGCATCGTTGGGAAGAGTTATCCGAAAGACGGACCATGACTCAATTTACACTTCTCCTTGCATCACTGAGAAGTGTCATCCGTAAGACGGGCCGCATTTGAAAGGAAACGTCTCCGTACATTACTGAGAAGTGTAATCCGAAAGACGGACCACAATAGAAATCAAACTTCTTTTCCGTGCATCACTGAAAAGTATTGTTTAAAAAACGGACCACGATTAAAATAAAATTTCTCCGTGTATCACTAAGAAGTGTTATCCGAAAGTCGGACAACATTTGATATAAAATTCTTGCATGAATATTTGAGAAACGTAAATCCGAAAGATGGACCATAATTAAAATAAAACTTTCACTGAGAATGGTTAGATTGACCATAATGGAAAAAACATCAGAGAAAAATAACTGTCATGTTTTGCACTATAGGATTGAATTATTATATTTGTTTATGCATTAACGTTTAATAGAATATACCAAATAAATGTAGTTGCATGTAAAGTGGTCTATATAAATAAACTATGGACTGTTCGCACCCATATTTTGATATGTAAGCGTTGATCCACAGACGGTGTTGCTTACATCATCCACGTTACCGTTCCTTAATTGTTGTTTAAGACGTTTAAGCAAGGCATCAAGATCTGCAGCATCTTTGTGCTCATCCATTTTCTCCGTTAACTTTTGATGCTGGAATCGCAGAAATGCGTCAACTACCTCCTTAAAGAGAAATATAACCATCATCATATCAAGCAATATCGTATGTTATTAATAATTAATTCATTTGTGTTATAAGTATTTTAAGCTGTCCTTTATTTTATAAAATACTATCAATATAAGCTATCAAAAACTATCTTCACACGTGTTCCTTCTTCCTAGCAGCGGTATACATACAATTTGTGTCTTTGCATACGCCAAGAAAAAGAAATATAGATGTGTTTTAAGAAGGTTTGAAGTAGCCAAACATGCTAATTTCTTTTTAAACTTTTAGTCAAAGCTTTCTGTTTGTTAACTACTTATACAATGTGTTCATATAACACAACTATCGTAGTTAAACACAGATATGGCAGTTTTTAGGAACGACTGTAATATATTGCCGAAGCCAATGAGATGCCACACTTATAAATACATTCGCTACTGATATATCTGATATATTTACATGAACAATTGTCAGTAAAATGTTTTATTTTTCCCTAATATAATAAGAGTGTAATATAATAAGAGTTCATTTTTTTTGATGAATTCATCGCAATATAAGGTCGATGACTAAATATTTTTGTTTTTATTTGATGCGTTTATAGTCTTTTAGAAGTTAATATAAATAAGTAGAATGTATATTCAATGTCATGTATTTTCAGCATTTTACAAATATTCGTGGGATAATTAAATAAAAACAACGTATAACAATGACATAAAAATTAAGCTTCATTCATTGAAGTTTGACTATAACAAATATTGAAGTACAAGTTTTTCCACTGTGTCTGCTTGTAATGTTTGTATTTCAACACTGATTAACATACTGTCTCTTATTTATTGAAAATATAGAAATATCCAGAGTAACTATAGCGTGTATCGATTCTATAGTTTCTTGCGTGTTACAATGAGTGGTGATTGTGCTTAAAACAGAACAATGTTGTTACAATTAAAATGTCGATAGAACGTACATTTCCTTCGTGAATGATAGAAACAGTTTCTTCAGAAATGTGGCCATGGTAGAAGCGTTTCTCGTGGAAAAAGTCTAAATCATCCATCATTCGGCGTTTTAACAGCTGTAGCAACTGTGGTGTCACGTGGTTCTCGTTAAGGAACTGAGCTAACGATATTCTAGGTTCTCTGTTTAACGTTTCCTGTCGGGTTATCCTGTGGTAAATCTGCAGTATTTCGTTTGCTTGTGTACAAGTTCCTTCTACAAATGGAAATAAATGAATTGATTAAGTGTAAGACCCGACAAATTTCTTAAATATCCAGCAATATAAATACGGCTTTTTCTAAGCTGCAATATTTTGTGAATGTTACTGCTACCGTTTCTTTCAATCATACATCAATTATATGCGTGCGTGAATGCGTGCATGAGAGTTAAAATGCAATTATCACTTACCCTGTGATGCGTTCGTTAAGCAAGTGCGTTTCTGAAACAGAAAATGTAAATTCATCTGATTAATTCGTGTTGAGTATAATATATATATATATATGTATATATCTCTGTATATA
Source organism: Panopea generosa (assembly GCA_029582155.1). Taxonomy (NCBI): domain Eukaryota; kingdom Metazoa; phylum Mollusca; class Bivalvia; order Adapedonta; family Hiatellidae; genus Panopea; species Panopea generosa. Next base: position 1,867,889 of record CM055900.1, read on the forward strand.
ACAACGGAATTTCCGATTTTGGAATCTTTTCAGATGCATATTCACAATGTATGATACATATATGGAGATAATTATTTTCATCTTCATGTAAATTGTCCATCCAGTCCAGACGTATTGCATGTAAATCCATGTATATAAATCATGGTTGACACCAACTTTATTGGTTTTGCAGAGACCTTGATGTTGTGTCTATGGTTTGCATTTTGGCTAGGCGCGCTCGTCGTAGTCTGGTCTGTACATTTATGTCTGGTTGTTCACCAATAATTATCACCATATATATATTTACAATATATATGCAGCCGTAAATTTGATCCATCTGCTATAACAATCCGAAACTGATATCCACGAACATGCAATTACAACATTTTTTTTCTGCCAGATAAATCGAGAAGTAACTAAGCTATGAACTCACTTATGTGTACTAGTAGTGGTTGCTTTATTTCCATGCCAATTAATGAATGAAGGACAATTATCAGTGACGTTTCATTCGATTATTCATACCCAATGATACCGTTACCAGTGAGAAACTTAATGATGGATGTTAATTAGCCCCACTCACTCTACGTTCAATCAGTTTATTATGTTTGGTTTTAATTTTCATTAAGGGTACTCTGTGGTCGAGTAGTGTAGGGTGCTGTCAACAAATGACGATTAACCTCCCACCGCGCAAGTCAAACTGTTTACCAGTTACTTGAGGAAGGACGTTGGTTTTACCCAGATTCATTCTTAGGTCTTCCATCACCAACACAACTTGACACGTCATGTTTACCACATTCGAGAAATAAAATAATCAGAAATAATTTACAGCCGCAACACAGCAAGTGGTGTACCTTGCTTCTCCGTATAGATGACATAGTGTACAAAATAGGATTCAGGGCAGAATTGATGGGTAGTACAAAGACGATGATCCAGGCATATATGTCAGGAGATAATTCATACCCGCCCAACGCCATGAAACCTGAAATTCAATGAGATAAGGAAATATAAAGGCATGTTAACAATTATTTATCTATTAAGCATTTGTAGACTATATTTCTTACATTACAAAATTGATTGATGATAAAACAAATGTGAACAGTAATACCTGTGTAAGCGGCCACCGTCACTTGTCTTAAGCAGCCACATTTGCTATATTCCATGTTTATGCTTTCAGTGCAAATCCGCCTGTATTAAGCAACAACCTGTCTTAAATGGCCACTTTTAGTTATCCCCTTGACAGGCTACAGAAGACAGGTTTGCGTGTATAAAGCAAACTCATAATTATGATAAATATGATTTTTTAACATTTTTGAAATTTATCTGAAATTGATGTAACATCAATTGGAAAAATAAAATCACAACTGTTATATAATATCTATGACGATAATCACATACAAGCATATTTATTTCATCTCATACTAAGCCTTTATAGAAATAAGAGCAAACACCAATATCATATGTCAATCTCATTTAATGCCAAATATCACTAAAATGTTATTAATATGTTACTGGTATTTGTCTCCAATGTGTATATTTCATTATGGTATACCTGTAAGTGTACAGCCAATCACCTACCACAGATGTCATCACGTGACCGTAAAATATGTAGAAGTTTATTGGATGCAATAACTTTTATATATATTGCAGTTCAAAATTCAAGATGGCGACTAAAAAAGGGAAATAAATTTATTAGAAACTTCAACAGTAAAAACAAATAGTCGACAAAATGTTCCGCATGACGATGATGTTGAGAAAATCCGAATATCTGTTACTGCAATTACCTTCGTCAGCTGCTTTAAACTCACAGTTTATTTACTTGATTTGTCTTTACTTTTTTGATAAATTTCTTTCAGAATGAGGTATAGAATGAAAATATCAGTTTACAGTGTTTTATACAATATGGGAATATATTGTATTCGTACGTATGGAGGTCTTCACCACAATACCTAACGTACAGATATAAAAAAATACTATTAAATAGTAAATACTATAAAATAACTATAACAACTCACCTAGCATACCAATAGGAAACCAACAACAGAAGTCAGTTACTATGACGACAGTTAATGATTTTGCAACAGCCGCATCTACTCCTGTCATTTTTCGTTTTGCCTGCAATGAAGATTCTTTCACTGCTCTGTAGAGCATTACCTGAACGGCTGCAACTATCACAAATACAACCATATTAAAGCCAATAAAGATCCCAACAGAGTATTCCCATCCTTTCGCCCGTTTGTTTGTCAAAGGAAGTGCTACACACACGCCAGACCGTGAATAGAACTCATTTCCGAAATAACCATGGACCATCACAGGTATTATCGCTATTATAAGCGCTAATAACATCGACACAATTGACAGAACTAATGAAAGGTTCACGGTCATTCTCGAAAAAGGGAACCGAATAGCTAGATACCTGTCCAAAGCTATAAAACATATGAACATGGTTGACGCTTCACTGGAGATAGTTGACAATATTCCAGCAAATGCACATAATGAGCTCGTGCGCCACTGCTCTTCGTATTGTACATATACATCTCTATAATATATGTCTACACTTGCGATAGTAATGGTATATATACCCATAAGAAAATCTGATATACTCAAAAAAGTAACCATAATTGTATGTGTTTTCCAACTACCTCCACAGCAACCATTTTTCTGGCGATAAATAAAAACAAACATATTTCCAAACAGTGCCAGACCTCCTATCATCCAAATACATAAGCGCAGAAGATCGTTACTTATTAGATCTGCGCACGATGATATGTAGCTCTCAGGGGCAATGCACTCTACATTGTAGTACAGTTCATTTATTAAACAACACAAAGAAGTTTCATCGGTGCTAAGCTTGCGTAGATTTGTGACACCATTGAACATCGCTTTATCGATAGGTACAGATACTCCACGAATATCTAGATATTCTAGGTTAGGAACCTCATCGAAAGCTCCTACTTGTAAACGTAACGGATTATATTTCATGTCAATATGTTTTAGTGTGGACAATCCGCTGAATACTTTGCGTTTTATGTCTTTCAGACCACACAAAGAAAGATCAAGAAGTGTTATTCGTTTTAAATTGTTTAAAGCATGACCATCAATATTGTCCAGCTCTTTGTTACCATGTAAGTATAGCTCTTGTATACCATCCAGGCCTTTAAATGTTAACTTTGGTATATGTTTAATTTTGTTACGTGAAAGGTCTAAAATTCTCAAATTATTCATATACTCAAACGGTGATTGATTTAACGTTGTTGAAATGTTTTGTATATCGCATTTTGACAAATTTAAAACTAACAGACGCGGAAATGGTACAGGAAAATTAAGACTAATTGCCGAGATTGTGTTGCTGAAATCCAAGTACCGTACTTTCTCGTTAATGGCTGACATCTCCACAGCTGGTACCATTGTTGTGTTGCATCGTATGGATAAACTTTGACAGATACATTGGGATGGACATTGGTATCCACAGTTGAGTTCGTCGTCAGATAACGGACAATGGCGTATATCGTCACAAACTAAGTTTTGTGTTAGACACATTGGACTGTTCCGGCAGGTGAACATGCCTTTACACGTGTGTTTTGCTGAAAATGATATAATGAACTAATGATTTGTGTTGTTTTAGATCATACCTGATCTTCATGAATCAAAATTCAAGTCTAATGAATGAATGCCAGATCCCCTATGCGAACATGCTTATTATTAAACACCAAATTGTAACAATGACACATCAAATTAATTGAAAATACATGTTATCAAATTTTAAAGTATAGTTACAATTTTTTTAAAAATGTTTACATAACTGAAATATGAATATAATTTCGGTAGAATAACAAAAGACAAACAACGAAATAATGCAACATCTGCCATATCACATTATTAAATCAAAATGAATTTCCACCCAATACTACCGCTCACGTTTATACAGTAGAAGTAGATATGTTTAGAAGAAAATGTATTCTGTTGAAAATTCTTCTTCTAAATCTAAACATTAATGTGTCGTGTTTAACTTAGGGATTTGCATTGTAAATAAAAAATATATTATAACATTTTATATATAAGAAATAAATCTTCATCGTGAGTCACACTTCCAGTTTGGTTTATAACTTTAGTTCAAGTTAGTTTGATGGAATGTTGTTCATATATTCATTCTGATTAAATATATTATCAGGTGCGGATCCGAAGCATTATGTTGATTATGTTAAAAATCAATAATTAGTATTTTAATTTGATATACGTGTTCCATATATGTGACCATTACATTAGAGGTAAAGGATTCCTACATCAGCTAAGGAATGATTAACTGAAAGAACATATTATTTCTGGACACAAGTATAAAATAAAATCCAATTTTCAATGTAATGTTTACACTCTTACCTGGTCCGTGTCTAATATAAATATATATATCAGAAAAAAAAACAAAAAAACACCAAAACATCATACATCATAATTTTGCTTGATAATAAAGCATTGAATAATAATTATGTCGAATATATTGTTTCAGTCGGGGTTTTATTTAAATTCCGTCCATTTTTAAAGTTTTCCCAGCCTAAATATTCATTTATACTCAAGACTGCTCAGTGTCTAAAATGAATGTATCAAACTTCAGTTACGAGACTATGTTTTTTTCGTGTATTTTTCTTTACAATTAGAGTAAATTGCTTTACAAATACACAATAATATCTTAACACAAAACGTAGAGAAATCGCATGCATGCTTATATTTCCATGCTGAATAGCTCTTGTGAATCTGTAGACTGGTTTATTCCCTGTAACAGTACTAATGATAGTACTTCCTATGAGTTGTTTATAGTGATATCAAACCATATAAAATATCTATGTAATACTCACAACATCCAATTTCATCTTCACCATGGGGACAATGTGGTTGTCCGTCACATAGCAATCTGACATTGAGACAGAAACTGTTTGGACATTTGATATACTCAGGAGGGCACGAAAATGTCTCTATAATATAGCATAATAAATTGTAGCAATAGTGGAAGATTTTTAAATAGCTTAATAAACTTTCTTATTGCCTCTTTAAAAAGTCTGAAAGATACGGCAAAAAAAACCAAAACAGATTGAAAGAAATAAAACACGTTGCTATACGTTTGTCTCTAAATATTTACATTTAATACATTTATTAGAGAATAATGATTCTTAAGATTATAATAAACTCTAATGGTATTTGTTAATACGGTATGGAATATGTATCAAGCACTGTTATATTTCTTGTATTTAATATATTGATATATATAGACCGCGGCGTGGTCTTGTGGTAGAGCGTCCACCTCGCATGCGGAAGGGCGTGGGTTCAATCCCCGGCCGGGTCATACCAAAGACTTTAAAAATGGTACTAGAAGCTTCCTCGCTTGACGCTAAACACCATACAACAACAACAACAACAACAACAACAACAACAACAACAACAACAACAACAACAACAACAACAACAACAACAACAATAACAACAACAACAAAACAACAACAACAACATATTGATATGATGTTCACCACAGTGCTCGAGGTGTGTGAGGTCTCTACATCCAAACGGAGTGCCATCAGGTTTGATATTCAGAAGACATTTGTTACGCGCATACACCTGCGTATTTTCCGTCTTGCACCTCATCCTTTCCAAGGACAACAACTCTTCCCGCCGCCGTGTGTAGTTTGCATCAGAAGGGTTATCTAGTTTTATAAAAGGGACATAAATGAGCAGAAATAACTTCTATCCAGACATACTTCTCATTTAAAATATCAGAAGGGGTGTTTGAAGAAAACATTTAAATGAAACTTTAATAAGATCGTTTGTAATTGAAAATATTGTTTGTTTGTTGTTTTGTTGGGGGGCGGGGGGGGGGGGGGGGGGGGGTTGGAGGGATTGGTAGGTGTGTAAACGATCATTCAAACGCTATTAATTATTAATATACATCCATCAATCGTATTATTTAACAGAACATGCTCCTCCCGCTGATATTTGTTAAATATATTTCAACCTCGCTGGTAAGCTTATATTATATGATGTGATTCTATTCATTAAAAGTATTCTTATAAATATTTGACATGACAAGGGTAAATGGTTGTGAAAAAGAACATATAAAAATATATAAAGTCTCTCACATTCGTACCTAAATCATATAAGGTAAAATGATATGATTCGAGGCTTTTACCTAACGAGTTTCATATATTCAATATGAAATGGGTACGAATGTAAGAGGATAGTTACCACATAACTCACATTTGAGGGAGAAAAAGACTTCAAAGCGACGATCTGGCAACTTAGTATTCAACATGAAGTAGGTGTAATTCAGTTACTATTCATTGAACAAATGCATAAAAGGTAGTCCGTAAAGGAATTTTATTTTCTGTCCCAGATGCTCTCTATGCTTGTTTTCTTTAATCAATAACCAACAACAAGACAATATATCGTAGATATATACTAAGCAAATGTAGAAACGTCCCATCATATTCAAAGAAAGATTGCTGGAAATCTATAAGGTTGGTGGTACCAACACAGAAAATGAAGTTTATTCATTTGTGAATCCATATCAGTTGACCTAATTTCGTGTCAACCTTCCACGGGTGTATTTACAAATGACCAGTGTCTCGCATGTACATTCACTGAATGTGTAACATTAACATAGCCGGATATATGTCGGATCCATAAGTGGGACGTTTCTACATTTGCTCAGTATATTTAGAACAAAATAAAATGTTGCTGCTGCAGGGGACTACTTTGAACTTGGTTTACATGTACATGAATGTATCTCCGTTAATTTGAGCACCGCAAAATGCTTTGAATTACACCGGTCACGTTAACATAAGTTGGCGATGCCGTGGTGATAGAGTTAGAGTTGACCCGTGAATAGTATGTGTGCTGGTGAACATTTGAAGCATGTTGAATTGGCATATTTGTGTCGTTTGAGAGTAAAATGTTGGATTCGCGTTGATGTGACAGTAGTTATTCACCGAGGTTATGTTTTAGTGACCGGATATTTGCATGATGTGATTTTGTAGGAACATTGCTGTCGTTGAATTTCTTAAGCAAATATTTTTTGGCACTGTGGTTTGTCAGTGTCTTGTTTGTTATGATACCAGCAGCTTTAGTCAGGCCTGTCGTCATAGATTGGACCTAGTTCATCACGGCGGCATTTTCACGAACTATTGAATCAGAGGACCAGGTAGGTGCTTAGTTGTAGTAGCGATACAGAATGGATGTGTCGGTTATGAATACTTCAGTGATCTTTTCCGAGCATATACATTGTAAACACGCGCAGGGCATTTGAAAGATTCTGCTATATTTGCCAAAAGCTAAGTCGTACGAGATGAACAATTTTCGAATTGTCACCGCCTCCGGTACAATTGTCACCGCCCCTGTACAATTGGCAGTCTCTGCACTTCTAACTCTATTTCTATGTCCGTATCACATCTATAGTTTGACCAAAGTAGCAAATTGTCGATACACTACTAAAATTTCAGTCACACAAACAACGCCCATGCCTTTCCCATCAATTTGCAATGATCGAATAACCGACTTGGAAAATTAGGTCAGCCATGTTTGTTTTGATTTTTTGCCAGCGAGTATGAATACATCGGTTTAGTGATTCGGTAGTTATATAACACTATGTTAATATAAAAGAATATGTCATGGGTTTATTACTCTTACACTGGAACGTATATGATAAATGTTTGTTTGACATGATAGACAAACGGTCAAATTGATATAAGTATCCATTTAATTACCATTTATACATTTGAACTGGCTATGAAACTCCAACGGCGAAACTCGGCCTTTATAAACCAGGGTTCGTTGAGGAGAATAAATCCGACTGTCTACTTCAACACTGAAATGAAATGTAAAAATTATTAATTTCATTGCTCAACAGAAAATTGTTGACGTTCAACGCGAAAAGAAATCGCATGGCCAAAACTTTGAGGAGGCATTTGATTGAGGCGTTGTGAATATAACCAATTGTTGCTACCGGCGTGTGAACATATGTGGCAAAGATAGTGTTCATGTGGGAATAATATCGATGTTTCTCAAAACACCCATCTGACAACAATCAAAGGAATGTGAACGCCTAGACGTATGTTAAAAGTGTACTATGCCTAGTGATTGTGTCGTTTATTAGTAAACATATGGACAATGCCGACACTGGTTATACCTATACCACCCGGCACACTATGCAGTTTCTACCACAAAACAACAACAGCACCAAGAACAGTCCGGCTTGCTTTCTAACCTGTCTCGGAGTCGTTAGCAATACTTCAAATGAGCTAGATAAGTGATATAATGTAAAATTCCGCCATCTGATTGCACACTTCACGATGTATGAACCGGACTTGACATGTATGTATTCATACACCTAATATTAACTGTGACCTTTATTATTGGAGTCATACAAAATAAATGTTTACCGATTAATTGTTAACCAGGTACAATGGTTTTAGAAAATATACAAATTACAATATTTCAACTTTTTATAAATCTGTCTTTATTTTATTTCTCTGTAGCGTTTAAACTTGTTAAGTGTAAAACATAGATCTTTTCAAATGTTTTAATAATTAATGTTGAAAATCCATTCAGATGGACAGCAACTATCCACTATATACTAAAGTCAAAGTATACATAAAATATATACAGCCATTCTTTCCCAGCGTACGAAGTATGACAGATGCTGTATCGGAGAACATACAGACCAAACAGACCATTGGATATCAAACGCTTACCCACGGCCCCAAGACAGCAGGTAAACTTTAAGTTAAATTCTTCCTTCGGCGAAATTGGTCGTCGTTTTCGTCAGGAGTCACACTTCATTTCAGATAATGACTTTAGTTTATGATATTTTGAGGGAATAGTGTTCATTACATTAAAAACACTTGGAGTTGCTTTTAAGCCTAACCTGGTGACGGTCAATGTCAGTGTTAATAAAGAACTGGCTCAGCTTAATGACACAGGGTACATTATCAAAATCAGAAAAAAAAATTATTTTCATTCAATAACTCTAACCAATTGGTGTTGCTTTTGTATATTTTCAAGACTAAAACTTGTTATTTATTTGCACAATTAATCGACCTGACTCTCGACAGAAATATATATTTATTTCATCGGGACACAAAATGCACGCTTTTATATTCAACATGCTTCCTTCATTAAACTTTTCCAACACATTGCACAATGAAAATAAAATTAAGAGAATTTTTTTTCCCCGAACGGTGCATTTCAAACCGTAATATTACAAGATTGTATTTAACATTGTGTTGTGTCAAAGTTAAACACAAAGAGGCATGTCATTTATAAAACATATCACATTTATTACAAATTAATTGGTGTCGACCATAATAAAATATTTATCAAAGTATTGAGAATACGTAAATATAGTCCCCCACCATACGTTATGTAATATAAGACACACACCGGAATTTAATTTTATTTAAGATAACGAGGAAGAGATATTTGATTCTACGTATGTAAATACATAATTCAAGGACAGTAGTTTACTCATATAACTTTTATTAAAGTGCCATCATAGTATAAACATATAACAAGTACAACTCAACATAACAATATATCATATACCATGTCATTTTATAGGAATTGTAAGAGACTATTAAATCAATTATCGCACATTTTCAATATCACTGTTACAGAGTACAACAATATTTACAAACTGGATAAGAATTGCACAGTCGCTGTTAATAATTACTCTGTTAAACCCAAGCTGGTTGTAAATCACTGTAAAATTAACTGTAAAACAACATTTGAAAGCGGTTACTTATTTCAATTACACTTTTGTTATAATAACATTTACCTCGATCCTTCTAACGAAATTTTCTCAAACCAATTTGCTGAAAGGAACCTTTCGTTTGAACTGTGTATGAAACCGTTCATCTGTGTTTGAACACAATGGTCGTAAAAATAAAATATTCTGCCTGCTAGAAAGTCGCTCCCAAATCTGACAGATATGATGCTGATGTCCATTTCTGCGTCATACGTAATTGTAGACGTCGGCGAATCAACGGTTGTGTAATAATTGGTGCAAGATACTTCCAGGTTACCTGTCCATTAAAAAAGTGTTTTTATATATTATTTTTTTTGTTTCTTTTACACCAAACATATGTGTATGCTGTCGTCTTTATTAAATGATATTTGGTGGGGCTACTTTTGTTTACACTCGTTTCATGAAGTGACGACTGGAAGAGAAATGGGACAACGTTAAAATTCCATAAAAAAGAAGAAAATAGAAACAGTAAATAATTAGTTCCCTATTAGCGGTTTTACTATTGATCGTTCCAAGGCAGGGAGCCCAGTGTCACTTGTTCTGTATGAAATGAATTACAAGATAAGAAATTTTGCGTATCAATACGTTCGACCATGATCATATCTGCCTCAACGCCAATTCGAAGCTCCCATTTCATGTTAGAAATCTTCAAACACAACCAATTAAACAAAACGTAATACTTCTTTAATAACACTGACCTAGATATTGGTCCTTTAATTTCAAATTTATTCTAAACTGTCAATTTATGTTCAAAACTTATACTCAACTTTTCATTAACACGTCATAACGGAAACTACAGTTATCGGAATAACAATAACTTTTATTGAACATATTAACCTCAATCAAGCTTCTTGCTTCATGTTAGAAACATATACACAAAATTTCATCAAGATATTTTAAGAGAAGCTAAAGTTAAAGGACCGACACCCGTTTCTTTATTATTTGAGAAACATAGCTTTTCATCAGTCCTGAGCTTACTTCTTATGCAGTGTGCTAAACATTGAGTTTTAATATAATGAACGCAAAAGCTAACCCGATCCTTTGTATATCCAATATCTCCGTCAAAGTATTAAATAGCTTTAGAAAGATGTATAAACAATTATAACAGACAATTGCATGTATGTGTTGATTTTACATAGCATTTATGTTCTTTTATATTCAAGTCCAAATTTCTATGAAAATGCTTCTATACATTTTGAGAAAATTAAAAAATATCAGGTTACGGGTAAACGGTTCCGTTCGGTATAGAAAAAAAGTAGTAAAAAGTAAGTGACTAACCTTTTATCATTTAAAAAGTGTGTGTGTGGTGTGTGTGTGTGTGTGTGTGGGGGGGGGGGGGGGGGGGGGGGGGGGGGTCATAACTAACGATGCTAGAATATGAGATCCAATCATTTCCGTTATTGTTTCAAATATGTTTAAACCAAACTATAATGTGATTACTTTACGGAAGAATATATACAAGGTATTAAAGTTGTGTTATGTTATGCACTTATATGATTAATCTACTAAGCAAAAATATTTAATAATAAAAAAGAGATTGAATTATTATTCGCACAACAAATATTAAAGATATTATAAGAAGGTACGTTCCATTTCTTATAGTTCGTCTTTTAAGTAACCATATTATTTGACACGTACCATGAATCTCTTCACCGAGATCAATATAGCTACGTCCTACTACATGACCGTTACATATAGGTTTCACGTTGTCCGCCAGCACTGGCTTGTCCCCTTGATTCTCACAGTCGTTGTGATCATCGATGGCCAAAGTCCTTGGAATGCACTGGGCACTGGTAAATTCATCACATGAATACAAATCTCTTTTTTCACAACTCCCTTGGAAGAAATGAAATGAAATAAGTCTAAATATAATGTATATCACAAATGTAAACATATATAGGTAATAGGGCATAGCGTTCAAATGATACATCCAATAAAGCGGCATGTACAAAATTAATTTAAGAAATGACTAGTATATGCATAAACGAAGGAAGATAAAAAATAGGCGGACTTTCGTTATATCTTGCTCACCCTATTAAATTCATTTTTTTTCCATTTCATGTGAACAAAAATCCGCCAAAATGCTTCTGCTAATAGAATGACGTCAAATATAAATGTTATAAATTGATGTTTTGTTCTAGGACAAGTCAGTATTTTTATCAATAAACAAGTGATGTTCCAAATTCCTCGGACTGGTTGACCCTGTTTCCAGTTCGGAGAATGTGAACACTCCTTCATTTGACTATCATTTTTTTAATTTGTAAAATAGATTCCTGGTTGACAGTTCCGTGTTAATCTGACATTAAATACGGTGTATAATACGCGGCCCCAAATGTGGGCTGAACTTCCGGCCCAAATCTTGACATTCTTAAATAAACTACATTTTTTTTATTTAAATATTTTTTAAAAATAAGATAAACATTATAACTGTTTAAAAATGTTCTTAAATATTAATTTGTACATAAAATATTATTGTATGCACAACGGAAATGAACGCCTGCAGTAACAGGAGTTACGATCAAGTTACTGGCTACAGTAAGCAGGTTACAGGAAGTACAGTCAAGATACGTAAACTCGATACTGTAAGCAGACTACAGGAGACACAGTCAAGATACGTAGACTGGCTACTGTATGCAGGTTACATGAGTCACAGTCAGGATACGTAGACTGGCTATTGAAAGCAGGTTAGTGATTCTCTACGTAGATTTACTCGATGCCTTTACAGAAGCCATAGCAGCAAGAGAATACTAATTAATGGTACGACAAGACGGCGATACCAAGCGTCGCCGCCAAATTAAGGCTTCACGAGAATTTTGCCATCATTGATTTCACAGTCCTTCCGGTCGTCGAACGAATATAGAGGAAAAAGAGGAAACCATGATGACCAACTGCAAATGGCTCAACCACCAAACATGCAGAACGTTGCAGCATATTGCAGACCAAATTTCTTGAAAGGCTTAGTACAAAGGTTTAAATGAAACAATGTAAATTTGTAATAATTCCGATGTTCAAATGACTTGTGATAATTGCAATTCTATTTTTGCGTTCCTTTGTATACAGACTATAAAACCTTATATATATTAAGGGTGATGGTTTGGAAGTTTCAACCTTTTTATGTTTATGAATATGTAAATCTTTCAAACTGGATTTCAATTTATTTTCTCAGACTTTTCGCTGATCTGTTTTGTCTATATTTTAATAATTGTGATGACTCTGAGTGTTGTTTAAAAATATAGAAAATGTATGACTGGTCTGGGAAAAGTAAGTTTGAATACTCGTGTGCAAATAAACTATTTTGATATAAGAAAAATATGCATTTTATAATAGAAGTCTTTTACGAGCATTTCTTTTATCAAAAGTAAAATTTAACGTGAACTTAAAAAACATGATATAAACACGTATGACAGTAAGCGATTTTCGAAATGTGTAGGAGTCACACAAAACAACATGAAGGTGATAATGCATAGTCAGAGGCGAAATATACTAGGTTTGGGGTATATGAAATTATATATTTAGTAATAAAAAGTAGAATACAACGACGTTATTTAATACAAGATGGTTATATCCATCATTGTAAATACACATCATGGAGACAAGAAAGACATTTACATTTTCTATACTTCGATGTTTAAAAGCAAAAACAAAATGTTTATTAAAGAAATTGGAGCAAGTATCTAACTATTGTTAATGAAAAAAAAGGTTAACAAGTATCCCGAACAAATACCATAGCAGGCTGAATTAGCTTCATCTGAACGATCGTAGCAGTCGAAAGTATTGTCACACAGTACAGTTAATGGCACACACTGTCCACTATCGCATCTCCACTCAGATTCAAGACATGACACATGAGCTATGTTTGAAATAGAAAATAATATAACGGTGCCATGAAGTGATTCGATAAATCATTACTTAATGCTTTTTCTCTGGACAAACAAGTGGAATATAAAACTTACATGAATTTAATGATATATTGAATAAATATATTTACACCAATCACTTTTAACCCCTAACAGTTTAAAACTATATATCCAATAAGAGACACGGCAATCATAAACATAATCAATATACAGAATAATTCTACTAAATGCAAAACGTCCATACAGAAGATGCGACAACAAGTGTTAATGCTTTGTTAAGCTCAGTACCAAATACGCAACATGGTTGCTTTAAAAAGTCAGTCACTGATTAGTTTGTCAATCAAATTGGTTTGGTGTCTTACCACAGTCTTTTTCATCTGATTTATCTGGACAATCCGGTCTGAAGTCGCACCAGATTCCAAGATTGATGCGTGTCCCGTCCGCGCAAGAATAGACTCCAGAGTCAAATGTTTTGTCTAGAGTAAAAACATATGCAGTTATTATATGAAATTTATCCTGTCTAATGAAACATAGTGCTAACTAACAAATACTTGGCATTTAAACAAAGAAAACTGTCACAAATTTGTTAAAACATTGAATTTTATCAGTATAAAACAACGATCTCAAGTTCATTTACATATGCTTTAAATGGATATGATGAACATCATACCAGACAGATGATGACACGAAATTGCTTTTAAGTAAACTTCCATACCTCGATTTACGATTTATAATTGATATATTTATAATTTGTTTATTCAAACATATTTCCATCTGCTATTAAAGGAAAATGATATAAATTAGGTTATCAGGTTTTGTAACTCACCACAAATGTCCTCGTCGCTGTTATCCAAACAGTCTCGAGTCGTGTCACACACACGAAGGACAGATATGACTTCTCCACTTCCACAAAGGAATGTCGTCCACCTGGGCCAGTCATCTGTTTCAGCCGGTACAACATCTGACACAATACCTGTTACATATAATACGACATATTGAACATATGATTGAAATGTTTTCGTTTAACGACATTTGCTTAGAACAGGATTTGCAGATGCCGATACGACATAAAAGTCAACTGTTCAAACAGCTAATATATTTCGCCATTTTTTACTAGAAATACAATCAAATGATCAGTTTAAACATAAAAATAACAAAATGTTATCGAAATGTATCTCGGCCACCGTTCCTGTCAATATATATTTTTTTCTGATGCATAGCACATTATGTTACAGAGCTGAAAGTCCATGGGCGGAGAACCATATGCAGGGGGCGGAGAAACATGATGAGTGGGAGTTCAATTACTGATTAAAGGAAAAAAGACAATTAGATGTCTCACCCATTACAGTTTAACGAAGCTAGCCTTCTCAAAAAAAAAAAAACAAGTCATAAATGATGTGAAAAGCACATCAAATTTAAATATTTTATGCATAATACCACGTGGTAAAATGAAGTTATTGAAATCATATATAGAACGAACATGCATTTCGTTCATATATGTCACCAGAGCTTTACATAGCAATTAAATCACAAAGAACATATGCTACAACATTAGAAATAATAAAGTATAGCTGGCGTATTTGATTTTAACTGAAAATACTTTCTTTCTTTCTTCTCGGGCGATCGCCAACACAAAGCACCCACGGATCGGTCATACAGCTAGTTGCTTCCCATGAGGTTTTGTTTGTCGATATAGAGTACTTGATATATAAGCACTTTTGTCTACTGAACTGTGCAGAATGCCTTAAAAGACAAATATCAATATTAAAACAACTTTTGATTCATGGACAACTGAAACAAATGATACACAGTTTTATATCTATGGTGGCATAGTTCTGCCAGCCTGATAGTCAGAAAGCCACTCCATTATGTCGACATCAGAAACGTATGATGTCGACATAGCACTCATTATGTTGACATCAACGTCTTTCTTAAGTGAGTGGGTGTGTGTGTGTGCGTGTGTGTGTGTGTGTGTGTGTGGGGGGGGGGGGGGGGTGTTGTCCACTTCTGGTCAGGGTACCTGGAAACGTTTGAGATATTTAAAACTTAATGCTGTATTTTTACAAGTCTTAAAGAAAAAAAGTGCTATTTACTCCGGCATATTTTGTGACACGTTTTTATTAAACTTTAATATCTATCATATAAACTTCCGCTGGGTTTTTAACTCAGTACGTTATGCACTGAGAGCGTTGAGAGAGTGTGATGTCCTCTGCTGGTTGAAGAAGGTCCTTGGAATTTTTTTATATTTTACAAACCAAATGTTCTATTATAGTTTGTTTTAGGGGGTTGGGGGTAGGGGGTGGGGGGATGGTTGTTCTATACTTTTTAACAACTATTAGATGTATTTAGAACCGACTTACAAACCTAGAACCTCATGCACTGCGAGTTAAAACGTAAGGGAGCGTGTTGGATTGAGTTAGTGGCGGCATGCACTCCAAGCCCTGCCCCGTAAAATGATATTAAAAATATCAAATGCTGCATTCAAGTGAGTTTTAAGAATAACAGATATATACTGCCTACCTCCACCCCAACCTGAATATTGCACTCTCCGGCTCCTACGCGTAAGGTATAGATTTACATGTATCAACGGGGGCAGCATTCTTTATATATATATAGCCCAGTAACCCTGGTGCCGACATCAGTACGCTGATGTCGACATCTGATGGCAGGACAGGGCACTTACTAGCTTCTTTAGTCAGTTAATCATCTAATGCTACCAAAACTATTTGAATACGTGACTTTTCAAAACGTTTATGTCGCCATAATGAGTGAGATGTTGACAGCATACATCCCTGATGTCGATATCATGAAGTGGCTATCTGACTGTCAGGCTGGCAGAACTATGCTACCATATGCATCTTTACAATTCATTCATTTACTCTAGCAAGCAAATTACACATGCCACACAATAAATAATGTCTGTCTTTTCAGGATATCTTGCTATACTTTATACGAGGTGTATTCGAAAATTAACGAAACAAGTTCATTATTTAAGTGGTGTATCTACTGAAAATGTGTAGGAATAATTTTAATTATTCTTAAATTATATGCAATAGCAACAAAAATTAAGACAAATTCTTTAAATACTGTAACATTTTTTTTGATGTCTTATAAAAGAAGTGGCAATAAAAGTGAATAGAGTAAGCTGCAATATTTGAGCAGAAGGGCATATCTAAATCAAAAAAGATAAAAACAACCGTGTACAAAGTAATCAATACACCAAAACCCGACCAGGTTCCGGCTGTCACTGCCAAATTCCGGCCCAAGAAAAAATGCGAATGTGGTGTGCTTATAAGTTTTAGTTACTTTGGTGTTTAAATGCACTAATCTCAATCATTATATATTGCTTTTTGCATATTTAAAAAAATGTCTTGAAACTTACCTCAATATATATTTTCTAATGTACTAACTGTTATGTTCTGTAAAATTTACAACTGTGATCATAATGATTATATATTTTAAAATAATTTGTATACATATTTTAAATATGTTTAGTATTATGTGTCGTCCAGTGTTTCCATCCATGGCTACATATAAGAAACAGTTACAAAATTGCTGTTTTTTTTTCAAAATGTGTGATGTGTCGACGTGCCGTAAAACACCATTCATTCATTCATTCATTCGTTCATTCATTCATTCATTCATTCATTCATTCATTCAGTGCATGTTTGGCGATATGTCTCATTCTCACAACGTACTGAAAATATATCACACCGATAAACCCATTTGGTTTTAGGTTAATAAAAATGTATTTCCGTTGTTTCGAGTAAAATAAACAATTCAAGCTACTTGATTTTGTTATTATTTCCATTGTTATGAGTTCAGCATATCATGATATGATTAAATACTTGGTTATTTGAAAATGATTTACATAAACTCATCGGGAATTTGTCAAACAACGGCGATAAGTTTCAAGACCTCAATTCAGGCATTTTTATTTTATTTTTCAATATTTTTCTTATCAAATATGCAAAGGGCAATGCATAATTATTTAAATTAGTGAATTAAAACGCTACAGTCAATTTTGACACACATCGTATTTGCATTTTCAATATAGCCGGAAAGTGGTAGTAGTATCAAATGCGTTTGTATATTCCCATAATGTACGGTTTGAAAAGCAATTGCAACCTCCAAGTGGCGACTTTCGTGTTTTTATCACGTGATCGTGGCGTTTCAATATGGCAGCGCCCAGAGTCAATTTCTAAAGTGACCCTTATATAGGGTTCGGTCGCTCATGCAACCTAACCAATGAGTTTAAATGGAAGTAACAACGTTTGTCTTATAATATCAATTGCCGTTACAAGAGGTTATAACACCAGCTAAATCTTCATCGGGGCTGAATCACCAACTGGGGCTATAATAACAGCTAGTGATTTGAGCTATTCTGTTTAAACGAGTTCAAATATCAACGTGACAGAAAATTCAAACCACATGCATGATGGTGTAAACCGATCTTTGTTACGTCATACGAAGGACAAATCCAAAGTTACAATTCTTCTTAAACCGTTGATATGTATTTTACACCGAAGTGAAAAATGAAACAGTACACATTATTTTTTACATGTATATTAAATACTATACCAGGCAGTGTATGTCAGCGGCGATCCATCATTCCACATGTAATCTGCATGAGTGTAGTTCATTTCTGACATGGTCAACCCTTCAAATATAACAAGGTGTTAGGAAACAAACTAATCACATATATTTCACTGGATCTTATTATTGTTTATTGGGGATGTTGTATTTTTCGCCCCACCAAAATGGCAAATAAGATTAGCCACCATATATGTTTCGCCATCATTCTGTCTCAAATTAGCATGATACAAGGGAAATATATCTAGTATAGTAGCTATATTGAAACTGATGTGTTTTATGTAGCCCCACTCTATTGTATTTCAACTTATAAATTTCACTAAAGAAACACCAACTGCATAAAGTATTTCAATCGTTGGTATACATGTAACTGCTGATCCTCAACGATAAGAAATACGGTTCCCTATAAAATGTATCGCTTGCTCACGCATTTAGATATATTGAATATTTTGGATACAGTATATGAAACGGACTATTTTTACTATGTACGAGGGATGGTCATTATCTAGGTGGACAACCCTCAGTGCTGATTTATGGCTCATTATTTTTGAAATTTCGTTTTTACTCCTTATCAAAGTATTCTCCTTCTTTCATTTTACACTTGTTCCAGCGGTGTGGGAGTTTCATGATTCCCGCTGTGAACCAACATTAAGGCCTATGTCGGAGGTACTGACTTACAGCCCAGTCAATGCCTCTGTGTCAACATATTGTTCCCAGCAAGCATTTTTGGCCGATGCATAAGCACTGGTTATAGCCGTTATTTTGAAGTCACCCGTCGCTTTTACTAAAAACTTAATAACTCAGCTGAGAGGAATTCAATCTACTCAGCCGATTAAAAAGTAGTTCTTTCGAATATGATTGAAAATTGAATCGAATTTAAGCGTTTTTAGCTATAAATCAATTGAATCATAGATTAAATGATAAACCTCGTCAATTAATCTATATATGCTCACAGCAATACTTTTTAAAAACATTTTTTTTTCGCAAATATGTGGGTAATTTGGTAGTCTATCCCAGTCCTGATAGCTCCAGAATCAGGTCTTTGAACCCCAATGAAAAAGCAGGGATTCCATGCATGTCCCACAATTCATAGCTATTCAACGCTTGCCAAACTGTAACGTCATTAAACTGACCAATGAAAGTGCTCAAATCCCATTTCTAGTTTACTGACCCAATCGGGAGAGCTTGGTCCTCTCTACAGACTAGTAATTTGGCGTGTAATGTAGTAATACGTTTGTATAACTGCGACGTGACTGATGCCGAAGACGCCATTTTTTTCTGATACTGATAGCTGATTATCAACTTACAAAAGTGATTTTTTTTCAGTCTTATTATATTACAGTTCTTCCTATTATAGGAAGCATTCAAACAAATTGTGAGCATAATTATGGACGCCTATGGGACCTTTATAAAATTGTGAATTTCATACCTCTGGGTCTCACGGTTTGGCCCTAGGAATGGGGCCTACTTTACTAAATCTATATAAGAGAAAATGACAAAAAACGTTGGTTTCTTATTACTGAATAGACTTATGTGAATGATTTTTGGTGTGATTTGTATTTGCTGACATGACAGTTAATACCTATGTGAATTTCATGGTCCCAACCCCGATGAGGTTTTAGGGGCGGGGCCAAAACAGTTAAATTCAAGGTAAACTTTAAAGATCTTCTTCTTATTATTGGAAGCACTGGGAAACCATTGGTGAGCTTGATTATGGACGTCTTTGGGTCCTTTATAAAAACTGTGATTTGCATGCTCCTGGGTTTCACAGTTTGGCCCTGGGTCCGTACTTGACTAAATCTATATAAGAGATGGTTTTTGTGTGATTTGTTGTTGCTAAAAATCTTCTTCTTATTATAGGAAACACTAGAAAACAAAAGCATAATTAATGAGGCCTATGAGTCTGTAATAAAAATTGTGAATTTCATGCCCCTGGATCTCACGGTTTGACCTTTGGGGCGGGTACTACTTTACTAAATCTATATAAGAGAAAATGAAATTGATGACATTCAAAATCCATGTTTGAATTTTTGCCGCTTCCCGAATGACGGAAGTCGGAAGCTTTATGTCATCAAGGATAATCAGGTGACCGTTAAGGCCCATGAATCTCTTGTTAGCTTTACTTGCCGAAGGCCAGAAGGCCTTATGCGATGGCGCGTTGTCAAGATAAGAATCAAGGAGCTAGCATTTATAGGGCTCTGTGAGGGGACTTGGAGTTTTACATAGGGATACAATGGGAAAACGGAAAATTCTCATTTTTTCACCCATTTGTGCAAAAATATTAGTAAGTTTGAGTTCTGAAGCATCATCTAGTCATAGCAAATAAGATTTGGTTCAATAAGCAGGATTAAATTTCCATAAGGGGCCAGGTTGGGTCACGAAAGTTCGAAATTTTTCAACAATCTTCTTCTCTACAACCAATCAGTCAAATTATTTCATATTTGATATAAGTTATCCCTATGAAAACGAGTTTGACGTTTGTACAAATCAAAGGGCTAGTATGTATAGGGGCCATGTAAGTCTATGGGAAAACGGAAAATTCACATTTTTTTCATCCATTTGTGCAGAATTATTGTTCAGTTTGAGTTCTGAGGCTTCTTCTAGGTATAGCAAATAATATGTGGTTCAATAAGCAGGATTTAATTTCCATAAGGGGCCAGGTGGGGGTCTCAAAAGGATTAAAGTTTTTCCAAATATTTCCAAAAATCTTCTTCTCAACAACTGGTCAGTCAAATCAATTTATATTTCATATAAAATTATCAAATCAAGGGGCTGGAATGGATAGGGGCTTTGTATGGGGACTTTGAGTTTTACATAGAAGTACTATGGGAGAACAGAACATTCTCATTTTCTCCAGCATTTTACGAAAACAATTTTGAATTTGAGATTTAAACCATTGTATAGAATTAGAAAATATTTTTTGTTACTTAAAGAGGATTGAAATTCCACAAGAAGCCGGAGGGTTGATTGTGTGAAATTTTAAAAACTGATAAGTCGATTTTTTTACATTAAACAACAACCACTGTAGGGTGTTTCACATACCCTTTTGGGTCTCTTGTTTTTTTTAAATTTAAAAATCTCAGACGACAGTACATGGTCATGATAGTTGGGGCGTAGCATTATCTTATGATATGTCCTGTGTGGTCAGTTGTTTTGGATTTGCCAGAGAAACTGATATTTAAATGCATTGTGACAAAACATTCACTGTAGTAGAGATATCACAATCTGAAATGATGTCATTACTGTAGACTGAAGTTATGCGACAAAAAGAGTGTTTGTACCTAGAAAACAAATTGTTCAACCATTTGTTGTTGCTGTATTGTGAGAAATAAATTCAATAATTGAGTTAAAAGGGAAAATTTTATAAACAATCTTCATTATTATACTTTCTTCGTGAATCTCAATAAATATTTCCCTATAAAAACATGCACCGGCCACCAGTACTAAGTACTTTGATTTAAATTCTGGAAACAAATAAAAGTCACTGCGAGTAGGTTCAAAACTGTAGGGAGGATGGTGTAGAGTTTTCAACAAGTCCTTTGTTTTGGTGGCGGTATGTGCTGGGGCATTATCGTGCCTCAGTTTACACAAATTTGCTTTCAATTTTGGTAAAACTACATCAGAATAATAACTGTGCGACGTTTTGGAACATAATGTGTCAATACAACACCTTTACAATCCAAGAAAATGATGGCCATAACTTTTCCAGCAGCAAAGAATTTCTTTGGGGCGGGGAACCAGCTAGTTCCCATTGTTGGGACTGTACCTTTGATTCAGGCTCAGACTAATGAATCCATGTTTCGTCCCTGGTCACAATATGGTGCAGAAATCAATCTCCTTGTCTCTTATGACGGGCCAAAAGGTCCTTAGAAGTGGTATTGCGAACCAATTTTTGGTCTGCTGACAACTGTTTTGCCATCGATCTAGACTTACCTTGCTCAAGCCAAGGTTGTCCCATTCGATCTTAGATACCGATCCCTTTTAGATACTAACTCTATTAGCAACGTCTTGCAAAGTTACTCGTCGATCTTTCATGATTTCTGATTCGACATTTTTTTACCATTTGTGGGGTCACTATGCAAGCTGGACGCCCCCCCCCCCCCCCCCCCCCCCCCCCCCCCCCCCCCCGCCACGTCTACTGTTCACGTCGTTTTTTACCATCACAAAATGAGATACCCAAGAATAAAACGCGCTATGAGACAAACATGAACCCTAAACCTATTTTGAAGTCGATTTAAACTAAAAACCGGGTTTTGCCATTCTTCAAAAAGAAATCTTATAACGTCACGCTGTTCTTCATATGTTGAGTCCATATTACCATGTAAACATGTAATGCATAAGTGACCTATTTTGGTATAACGCATTGTCCGATTTTAAAAGTTATTGTTTATATATTGTAGGTATAACATACCCGTGCACATCGAGTTTTTCGATATGATTGATATATTATGCAATATTTTAACAAAATACCACCTAGATAATGACCATCCCTCGTATATTGCACCCTCTGATACATGTTAAGGTACATATTTACGCATATCTTGTTGGATATGTTGCCGGGTGACCACTAGTATATTGGCGACAGCTTACAAAGATTATTATAAAAATAAGAAACAAAATAGAAATTTATGGAATATTATTTATCGACTCAATTATTTTATTAATAATATTCCATAAATTTCTATTTTGTTTCTTATGTTTATGCGGACATAACTTAAGATTTAAGTGTTGCCATTGTTGTTATAGCTATTACTATTACTGCTATTTCTGATGATAATAGTGACATATTTGATGTATTATTTTTTTCATGAATATCTTTTATTCCATGTAAGACATAAACAATGTTATACAAAAACTGTTCATGTATCAATACAAGCTATATAATTTTTTTAAGATATTACATGATACCTTTAGATAACATAACTTGCATACAATGTCTTACAAGTAATAGTTGAAGGGTGAATATAAAAAGAAAATAAAGAAAAGTAGAGAATGAGCAAAGATAAGGCAAGTAGAAATTTACAGTTGAAAAGATGAGAAGCTGTATGTAGTATAGTTTTCGTTATTATAGTTTACATGTTTCCCCATTTATTTTCATGTGACCTAAGTTTGTTTTTGTTTATTGCAATAAGTTTTTCTATTTGCTTGTTTTTTTGTAGATATGGTATGAATGCTTCAATACTGGGAATTGTCTTCGTGTATTTATTCTTAAATATGAAATATTTAGCAATTAAAATTATACAGTTAAGAAAATCAACTGATGAAGAGTTATATAACCCGAACGATATATTTTGAGAACAGATGTTGAAAGGTTGATTGTTTGAAATACAAAAGTTAAGGACCTGAGTCCAAAAGGCTCTTACAAAGTGACATTCCCAAAAAAAATATTCTAAATAAAAGTTTCTGGATATCTCTCATTTTAGATGAGGTTTTATTTCATAATCGTTATTAATTAACTGAATTTGCATATTATATAACATTCTACTAGGAGAATTACAATTCCTCACGATGTAATAACGGGGTTTTTTCCCAGTTATTATTATATTCTCTGTTTTAATAATGTGTTTCCATCTTTTTGGTATGCTTTGGGTAATAGTAAAATAATTGAGAAATTCTGAATTACTAATATTGTATAATTGTTTTAATTGTTCAAAAGTATAAAACGTTTTTTGTCTAGAATCATATATATCGTTTATTGTTTTGCTTCATAGCTGTCTAGATTTGTAAAATAACAAACTGCCTTTACTTTTAATGAAATAATTATTCCATATATATTGTTTTGCTATATAAACATCTTCAATATTAGTTTTAAAATTAATTTTTGACCATGATTCTATTATGTTACATAAAAAGGACATTTCGTTAAACATAGAATTATCATCTTTGCAATTAAAGTTATTCTCAAAGATGAAGTTTCCACCATATTTTTCAATTGATGACATGTAAAGATTTTTCCATGCGCCTTTATTGTTTATATCTGTTAATCGTTTAACTCAACTTGCTTTAATTGAATTTATAAAAAGTTCTTTATCTTTCATTTTCATACCACCGTTTTCAATATTTTGTCTAATGGTTTTACGCTTAACTTTGTCAGGTTTTCCTTCCACAGAAATTCGAACATTTATTTTTTATTAAGTTTATAGTGTTTATGTTAGGTGATTCAAATACTGTTAATGGGAAAATTAGTTTTGGTAATGCAAATGTTTTTATTACTGTGATTTTACCTTATATCGACAATTTATGTTTATTCCAGTTATCAAGACAGTTTTGAAATTGTTTTATTTTTGGATCGTAGTTTAAGTCTTTGTTTTTAATTTTATCGTTAGTGAAAACAATTCCCAGTGTTGATGCTTTTTCATTAGTACAAACATTTTTTTTATTTTTACAAAATATGTCAATGGATGTTTTTAAAGAGCCTACACGGAGAATAATATATTTTTCAGAATTTAACTTTAAACCAGAAATTGAACTAAATCTATCAATTAATAATATTAAAGTTTCAAAAGAAGATTCATTTCCATTTAACAAAAATGTAGCATCGTCTGCAAAAGCTGTATATTTGATAATGTTTTTGCGTATCTGTATTTTTTACATTTTGTTTATTTATCTTTATATAGTTTCAATACTTAGTCAAATAAAATAATAAAATTTCTTAGTCAGTATTAAAATTGGTAAAATCACTGTATAATATTGGTGGGTGAGGCAATTTATTGTTCTAAATGTCAATAAAATAGCTTCATGTCAATATTTTGTAGATGTTGTTGAATGTTTTCTTTAAAATGAGTATCATTAACACTTTTTTTCAACAGTATCAACTTTAAGGGTAATATTCTCTCAACAAATATTACAGATTGATAAACTAATATATTTGATCAAGTTATCGTCAAATGTCAATATTTTCACTATGTTTTTCTTCTAATTTGTACATCTACGATTTTGGTAAACGTTTCGTTTGTATTGTAACACATTTCCTAATCAAACCCACCAAGAGAAGCTATGTTACAAGTTTGTCCTGATTTGACTATAATAAATGAAGCAAGAAATAAACAAAGATAACAAGACCGAAATGATGAAGAGATTACAAGAGTGAAGTTAGTACGGAAAGAAAACAAGAATGACAAGAATTAAGTTAATACGGAAAGGATAACAATAATGAAGTAAATACGGAAAGAAAACCAAGAATGACAAGAATGAAGTTAATACGGAAAGGAAAACAATAATGACGTAAATACGGAAAGAAAACCAAGAATGACAAGAATGAAGTTAATACGGAAAGGATAACAAGGACGAAGTAAAAACAGAAAAGAAAACAAGATTGAAGTAAGTACGGAAAGGAAAACAATAATGAAATTAGTATGGAAAGACAAATACGAGAGACTACAAGAATGAAGTAAAAACGGAAATGAAAACAATAATGAAGAACTTACGGAAAGGAAAACAAGAATAACAAGAATGAAGTAAAAACGGAAATGAAAACAAGAATGGAGTAAACTCTTTTATATACCTAAGTTAAAACGTTTATCATAACATGTTTATCATATTTTGCAAAACATGACTATAAAATAATAAGAATATATATTTTTATTATTATGTCAGTATATCAATGAACACATATTTCATCTATCGTAATATTCTCTGCATTTTTAATTTCACTATAACACCCAGATGTTTATTTAAAGGAAAGGGACATAATATATGTTTTATTGAAATAGCTATTTATAGCATTTCTAATTCATTGCCAAAGGCATCTTCACAGGTATTGTCACGATCTGTAAACAACCACGTGTGATTTAGAAGCAATACATATACATGTGCATAGTTACATTTTGACTATGTAATAAGTTATCTTGTCTAGTTAGTTCAAAGTTGCATGTCATCAAATGGGATGTAATCAGTCTGGAAATAACAGAGTAAAATTCTCTCAATGGTATAGCAGATTGATAAACTAATAAATTTGAACAAATCATCGTCAAATACCAATTTTCTCAAAATTTATACATCTCCACTTTGGTAACCTTTATGTATGTTTTTAACACATCAGTCTCTAAATAATCCACCAAAGAAATTATGTTGCAATTGTGTCCCGGTGATGTGGTATATTTACTGGACTATTAAAACACTTTATATTACACGGATTATCTTTACAGTGACGACATTTATTGGTTTTGTGCCACTTTTCAAAATGACCCTTTGATATTGAAGGGTAATGTATGTTTGACAATCTTGATTTCTTCGTTGATTGTGTGATGATAAGAACGACCTGTGATTTACTGATGGAAAGTTTCAAACGAGGATTATGATGGATACCTGTCCCCTCTCATTTTAAATTATTTCTTTAGTATAAGCATCTTTTTCAACATCGATAAATGAATGGATAGATTGGCGGATGGATGTATTTGCGCATAATGATTACCTTATCGTGAATGAATGTGTGTCTGATGTGGTGGTACGTCAAAGAGAGAGAGAGAGAGAGAGAGAGAGAGAGAGAGAGAGAGAGAGGCTGATAAACAGACAGACACAGAGGAAGGTAGATAAAGAAAGACGAAGAAAGGCGGTGTTGTGTATCGTCACATTTTACAAATCACAAAAGCATGTATTATGTACCTAGTTCAATTTCGGTATTTATCGCCATCATGGCTAGTTCGGTCACATACTGCGTAACCATTCTGTGCACAGCCTCATTACCAATGGTTAACTGTGTGCCGTTTTGTTGAAAGCATCCGTTCGATCCTTTTTTCTGTGTTAGTGCAAAACAAGCTTTTCTGAAATTATAGCATATTATAGATAACAATATGAATCCGAACTTGGTTTGACTTGTAATATCTATGATCATATTCAAATATATTCCAAATACGAGTCAATAAAATGTAACAACGTTTCTGTTTCTGTCTGGAATTAAGATATTATCATACAAAACTCGTTTTAAATGCAAATGTTATTGACGGTAGTTCCTTATCATTTATATCATCATTTGGTAACCTAAACGAATAGTTTGCTTTAAATATAATTAATTTCCCTCGCGAATTAATTGTTATTTTCCTAAACAGAAATTTTATTATAACACATTCATTTTTATTGATATAACTGTTTTATCTGAAGTGGTTAGTATTAAAATAATATTTGTACAGTTTATCGACGGCAATCCATTATACTGTTATTAATGAAATAACACTTATGAAATTCTACATACTGGTTTATTTTCCTCTCCTGTAGTGGTTGAGTTCTCAAGATGCTTTTGCCGTATTTACAAGACTTCATGACGACCTCATCTAAAATGGTGTATAGAGACGTTCCATAATGTTATTAAAGCCAGCTGGCCGGTATCAGCGATAAACAGTTTCGTAGGTGGGCTTTTCACAAGCAGCCGACAAAATATTGTAGTATTTGCAATAGTCATTTGATTATGCTGAATACCAACAATGAGGACATTACCTGGCGTGAGTGATATGCATAATTTTTTAATGGCCATTTATTATGCACACATGATTAAACATATTTGCGTATTTAGTACATGAAATGTATAGATTCATTGCCATCTATAGCTTCATTGCAATGTATAGCTTCATTGCCATATATACTTGCATTGTAATGCATAGCGCCATTGTAATGTATAGGTTCACTGCCATGCACAGCTTCAATGCAATGTATAGCTTCTTTGTCAAGTATACTTTCATTGCTATGTAAAGCTTTATTGGCATGCATACTTCCATTGCCATGTATACTTTCATTGGCATGTAAAGCTTCTTCGCCATGTATACTTTCATTGCAATGTATACTTTCATTGCCATGTATAGCTTTATTGCCATGTATACTTGCATTGTAATGTATAGCACCATTGTAATATATAGGTTCACTGCCATGTACAGCTTCATTGCAATGTATAGCTTCATTGCCATGTATAATTCATTGCCATGTGCAGCTTCATTGCAATGTATAACTTCGTTGCAATGTATATTTCATAACAATGAATAGCTGCATTGTCATATATAGCATAATTGCCATGTAAATTTTCATTGCAATATATAGCTGTCATGTATAGCTTCATTGCAATGTATAGTTTCTGTTCCATGTATACTTTCATTGTAATGTGTAGTTTCGTTGCCATGTGTAGCTTCGTTGCAATAAATAGTTTCACTCCCATGTATAGCCTCAGTGCAATATGTAGATAGAATGCAATGTATATCCTCATTGTAATGTATAGCTTCATTGCAATACACAGTTTGATGCTGGATTATGTATAACACAAATTGATCATAATTAAAGAGAAACCTTTTTTGTCACAGCTGTTTGGAGCCAATTTCCGTATATTAAAACAGTATTTACTACGCTAGTGACCGAGTGACCTAATTTCTAGCCTTATTATGTTTGTAGAAACATCTCACTACACAGTTACAGCCCTTCTCCCCCCACGGTAACATGATTATTACGCTTAAAAACAAAACCTATGAATTGTGAGGTTTTGAAATATTTTCAAAATAGTTCATAGTGGTTGTGATTTCTTACAGCAGATGAGAAGAGCAAAAACTGACATTATACTGCAATAAGACATCGCTGCTGTCAAAAAGTAACTTTTAGAGGATTTCAATATAAACATGTATATATGAGCATTTGGGGATTTCTTTTTTTAAAAATATCTAAGGGTGTCACTGCAGCCTCTTTAAAAAAACAAGCTGGTCAACCTACCACTTATTTGCATTTTTGTGGGTAAACATTCCTGTTGTTAAAATAAATACTTTAAAAAAAGTCTATGTGGACTTTTTAACTTAGAAATCCTAGACCTTATTTTATATAGAACAAAAAACAAAAAAATCAATTGTATTAACCTCGAGGACATGCAGTGCATGTTCATTATTGTAATTAAATTGCTTACGTAAAAATTCACTTTCATTATTGACATGACCAAACATCTAACTAACATAGTAAATGACGTAATAGTGAGACGTTGGTGTCAGATGACGCATACATATATGCAGATTCTCCCACCTAATAGAAATAATCTGAAAAATAAATGGTAAATTACCTTTTTTAATAGCACTCCTGTGCTCATATGCTCAAACTCGCTTGTGAAATGATGTCATGTTCTGTGCGCAACACAACATGCATTTGCCAGCTGGTTTATTAACTTCAAATATAATTAGGCAGCACTCATGATAAAGGTTTTACTTAAATGTAAATAGAATACCGTTACCGATTAGTCTAACATACCACAATCTAATTCATCGAAGCCATTTTTACAATGGCGTTCACCATCACATATCAGCTGGTAATGGATACATTCACCGTCGTTACAACTGAAACTTTCCACTTCAGAACAACTCATATCTAAAAGTAAGAAATATGATATGCATGTATATTTTATATCACAATTAATGCAACGTCATCTCTATTTGATATGATATTAACATAAACGGATAATATTCAATATTCCTATAGTACCTATAGTAACATTATTTCTAAAAAAGTGAAATATATTTGTTAAGTCTTATTATTATTTGTTGCTATACATTACCTAAATCTAAATAACAACTCAACTTTCAATTTTACTATAAAGTTTGAAATTGTTTATATTAACAAATACACAATCGGTTCTATAAAATCTACCGTTTCTTCAATCCAAAAACATCTACTCCCAGTTAAATCATATTAAATCATATAATGATACTAAAGGACTCATTTCTTTACGTGAAACGTGATAACTAAAATATTCATTTGCTACTACACTGCAAGCATTGTATCCAATATCAAATTTTCTTTAAATATAATCATTTATGTTAAAAAGATAATTTGAAATCATACCAGAAGCAAGAAAAGTAAATAGCTAACGCGATATTTTGGACTGAGCTCAGTTATAACAAACGGTTTCACCCGTTTCATCCGACGAAAATAGTTTTGAGATGGAAAGAGAAGTTGTTGGACGGAAACAAAAGTGTTGCCATACGCCTTTCGCATTTTGCCATACGTTGTTCGCCTCCCTGCCAAATCATCATGTAATCTATTAAGCAGATTTCTTTTCCGTTGGGAAAAAATAGCTATTAAAAATAGGGATACCTTTGCTCTTAACTTCTTATCTATTATAGCTGAAATAATATATCAGTATTTTAAATCATATATCCAGGGGTCGTGAGTTCGAATCCCCCGCCCGGCAACAGTCTCCGTGATGATTGATATACGACATTGCGTCTCATTATCATTTGTCTCTCACCACTGATTCAAGTGGGAAAGTTATCAGTTACTTGCGGAGACGAGGTGTGCTCGAGTACTGGTTAATCCCAGGAAACAGTGGTTAGGCTAACTGATCGTCTGTTAGCCCTCGATGGCATAAAAATGACGCTAAATATTCAATCAATCAATCAATTTAAATCTTATTTTGCTTAAGTTCTCCAAAAGCTGGGTGGTAGTTTAGTAGATAGAGTGTTGACCGCTCATGCCAGAAGTTGAGGGTTCGATCCTCAGCTTGACACGATGCCTCCAAAAACAACACTAAATACTACTTATCTTAGGAGCTGACTCGAGCAAGGCTAATGTAAGCCTTGAGCTCTTAACGGAATAGAGTATAAATAAATCAATATAAAATCAATATCCTTCAAGAACAAAATGTGACCCCTTGTTTGACAATCTGTTTATGTTGTTCTTCAAAACTTGCTAGCGTGTGGGGGATAACGCTTTAAAGGGACAC
Organism: Panopea generosa; assembly: GCA_029582155.1. Lineage (NCBI taxonomy): Eukaryota > Metazoa > Mollusca > Bivalvia > Adapedonta > Hiatellidae > Panopea > Panopea generosa. The sequence goes on from CM055900.1 coordinate 1,898,775, forward strand.
ACGGCAAAGTTAAAATCGAATGTCATCCCCCTTCACGCACCAAATTTATATTCAACTTCTGGAACATCATATTTAAAAGAATTATTAAACATGTTTTATTTAAAAAACCCTGACAATTCCTTGATTTTTCAATGTAACATTAAAAATTTTAAAACTAAAGTAAATGTAACACTTTTTTTAAGATGCAAAAACAAGTTTATGCTGCCTTTCAACCATTTACAAGAGTTAGGCCCCTTTCCAAAGCAGAAAAGAAACTCAAGCTCTACACAAATACTGTGGTATTTTAGTTTTATAGTTGCAAAATGTATATATAGTTTTTTGAAACAGAGTTCTGCGAAAATTTATCGACATAGGCGTCCTTTTAATGAATGCCTGCAATAAATAAGAACGTTTTAATTATTTTCTGTTTGAAAGCAAACATGTTTGGAAATATACAACCGAACAATTACATTATGCAGCTAGCCAAAATATCGTTTTTATCTAGTTACAGGTACGAGTATTTTAGAAAAGAATATTTCCATTTTGAAAACGGGATTGGGGACTCGCACAAAAAATTACATTTTCTGAAAGGTTTATGAAAGATTAACCAGTACTCAAGCACACCCATACCCGCAAGCAACCGTTAACTTTCCCACTTTAATTAACAGTTATTGACTAATTGCAATGTCGTATATCAACCATCACGAAGATGTTAGCCGCGCGGGGATTCAAGCGGATTGAAAGTCAGACGAGCTACCGACTGAGCTAACCGGATCCAGCGTGTTTTACTGTGATAGAAGGGTACATAAAGTAATTATATGACTTTGATTCTCTTGAAAACTTCCATATTTGTGCATGTCTCACTTGTAATTTTTCATCACAAATATTTTAATTACTAGTAATCTCTGAAGTAGGTGAAATATCTCACAAAACTATTTGGTCTCCGGGTGTAAATATATTATGAATGCATACACTTGGCTTTAATATATTTTATCAATTTTTCATCCGCGTTATTAACTTAACACCTATGTCTAATAATCCGTGACTTCGCAATGTTTACTTCATTTAAATTTAAGTAAACATTACAATATCCCTGCCAACCCAATACAATAATATCAATAACAATAACTCTACTCTACTTTGCGCTACATATATATAAATACTACGTGATACATATTTGTATGTTAATACACATGTTTTAACAAATAAAACGTTCATAACTATACATTTAACACAATGTCTTATTAACAAAATATGTATATCTAATAATCGCCATTAGATGTAATACTTCTTGTAACAAAACCCAACCTGGTCAAGGACTGCTTCTTACTTCATAATTGCAGATTTTGAACCAGTGAAGGATTTGAGCCCAGGAACATGCTGCAGATTTTGTTTTTACTGTTTTGGACATAAACAATACAATGGTGCCTTAAAGGAATGTTATTGTGGTGTGAGACGTAAAGAACGATTTATTATAAAAAATATACCACTTGTCTCTGATTCATATTAACCCGTTATTATATAAAGATGAATTAACAATCAGTAAATGGTTTTAGTGCATCAGGTGCACTTCCTTGTTCTTGTGTTTTTTTTATTTCATTGTTTGTTTTTGTTTTTTGTGTGGGGGGGGGGGGGGGGGGGGGGAAGAATGGGGGAGGGGGGTTGTGGGGGGGGGGGGGGGTTGAGAGGATTGTTTAATATAATTAAATCAAAGAAAATAATTGTGTATTGATAAGATTTCTGATGCACCACGATGATCATTAAAACTGGTAAAACAATTGCTACAACGACATATATGGAACGATAACCACAGCCATTCTAGATAGGTGTTAGAAAATAGTGTTTTTTATGTATAAGGTTTACTGTTCAATATTATATTTTAATAACAATTTCAAATTGGGTTTAAATCTAAATTTGAAATCAATTAATCGTATATTTCCGTCATAATTAGTATCAATAGGTTTGAAAACTGTAATTAAAAACTGTGCTCACTTTTAGACGGTACGATTTAAAAAAAACAAAGATTACATTCCGATATTAAATAGTAAAACCATCATTTTCTTTTTAAATTTAAGTGCTTTTTTCAAATATGTTCTGCGGATACTTTGGGTCATTTTCTTTTCGCGGCTGTAAAAATAGTTAAAACGGTTTCAACAATAAGTTTGTACTTTAAATACGGCGGAAAAGAAGTGTATCTTCTGTTTGATACCAACTTCCCTTTACAACATAAATTCGTAAATCCAGTCCTTTTACCCGATATATCATCTTCAGGTAGTGGCATCATTTATAGATGGAACTAAACAATTGCAAAGACCGCAGCATGGTCTAGTGGTAGAGCGTCCGCCTCGCATGCAGAAGGTCGTGGGTTCGATCCCTGTCTGGGTCATGCAAAAGACTTTGAAAATGGTACTAGAAGCTTCCTTGCTTAACGCTCAACATTTAGAGGAGAGTTCTAGGTCTGGTCGACCCAGTGTCAGTATAATGTGACTGGGAAGTAGTGATAGTAGTAGAAGAAGAAGAAGTAGTAGCAGTAGTAGTAGTAGTAGTAGTCGTAATAGTAGTTGTAGCAGCATTAGAAGTAATAATATTAATAATGATAATAGTAGTAGTAGTAGTAGTAGTCGTAATAGTAGTTGTAGCAGCATTATAAGTAATAATAATAGTAGCAATAGTAGTAGTTGTAGCAGTATTAGAATAAATAATAGTAGAAGCAGCAGTAGTAGTAGTAGTAGTAGTAGTAGGAGTAGTAGTAGTAGTAGCAGTAGTAGTAGTAGTAGTAGTAGTAGTAGTAGTAGTAGTAGTAGTCATAATAGTAGTTATAGCAGCATTAGAAGTTAAAATAGTAGTAGCAATATTATTATTATTATTATTATTATTATTATTATTATTAGTAGTAGTAGTAGTAGTTATAGTAGTAGAAGAAGTAGTAGCAGTAGTAGTAGCAGTAGTAGTAGTCGTAATAGTAGTTGTAACAGCATTAGAAGTTATAATATTTATAATAGTAGTAGTATTAGTAGTAGTAGTAGTCGTAATAGTAGTTGTAGCAGCATTAGAAGCATTATAAGTAATAATGGTAGTAGCAATAGTAGTACTACTAGAAGTAGTAGTAGTAGTAGTAGAAGTAGAAGTAGTAGTATAGTAGTAGTATTAGTAGTAGAAGAAGTAGTAGCAGTAGCCGTAGCAGTAGTAGTCGTCGTAATAGTAGTTGTAGCAGCAGTAGAAGTAATAAAAGTAATTGTAGTAGTTGTGGTAGTAGTAGAAGCAGTAGCAGTAGTAGTAGTGGTAGTAGTTGTAACATATACAGTATATATGCGCTTCGCAGGATCCTAACACCACCTAAGAACCATATGCTCGGCTTCAGAACATCACCAAATTTTGCACGTGAAATGCCATGTAAAATATTTTGTGATACCGAAGTATGATCATAGGTTAGGTGGCCTATTGTTGCCCGAAAATACCACGCTCGTGCGAATGACCTCAGCAGTACTTCGTTAAGAGAAGCGCGACCTGCCAAGTTTCCTGCGTTCGGTAAACGTTTTAAACAAACTGAAAGCAAATAAACCGTTGTCGGATGAAAAATCCTTTGTATTTGAATAGAACCTTGGATGTTATTCTCATAGCATTTCCCGATGTTCGATGATGTGTACTATAACATGAGTAACATCTATTTTTGTTTTCATATCTCAGTCGATGTTTTCATGTCTTATTTTGGCCACCAAAGTATAACCGGATATGTACCTAGATACAAATGTACGTATAACCGGAATATTTTGATTTGAGATTCTCTAGAGTGAAACAAGATATGTATGGATGTTTCTTTCATTTGATGTGTGCTTCATTCGGACATATTTTCATTGATATACATTACATTTATAGCATTGTATTTCTAAAATGGATATAAACTTGATCTACTTACTTTTATCTTTTGTCAATATATCTGAAACAATAAGTAAACACACATTTATAAGCAGGATGTGCACTAAAACTTGTGTTATAAAATTCTAAAACACAAAAAAACACTTGATTCAGATCTTATTTATTGTCGGAAAATCAGAATTGTAATAAACCCATGACATATAACACTACCAGTCCATCGCTCGGTGCTGCATGTATATCTTGGCTCACTTACATATCTAAAATCCCGATCTACTTTACTTTACCGAGCGTCAGCCTTACCTCAATTACCACATTCAGTATTCTTCTTTTGTTTGTTTTTGTCAGTTTATTTATTGTAAGAAACAATAGAATGTTTCACCAATAAGTCGTTTGTCGAAAGATAAACGTCTATTTGATGAGACGATGTATTATGTATGGTGTTACGTAAAGGCTTATTAACAAACAATACACAGAATTGATTGTAACAATATTTACAATTGTGACGTAATTATTTTATTTTGTGGTCATGTCCCATGGATCGGATCTTTTGTGTCAAAAGGGTCTTTTGTGTCTCTAAATATTTTTTTTTACGATTCATCTTTATGAAATGAGTATTTTCTGAATATTTAATCAACTGGTACAAACAAACATTACAAACGCATATACTATGGAATGATATCATTTATTAAGAGTATAATAGTTTACCTTTCGGACAAGGATTGGTTGCAAGTTGCTGTTTTATTGTACCAAGCTCTACATAAGAGTTTATTATGAAGCTGTTGAGAATTGCTGGCACTGAGGCTATTCCCGCTATCTCTCGTGCATCTATGTTATCACCGACACCAATTGCATACAAATGTATTCCCTTAAAAGTTGAAATTAGGAAGAAATTATTTTGTAAACGTAACCTATAAAGAACATACGTTTATATATGTATGTACAGTCAACAGTTTTAAGCAATCACTTAAAGGAAAGAGCAAAACTGACCACTTAAGCAAGTTACTGCTTAATACAGGTTTATTAGAACTAAAATTATAAAATGGCAAAAAGAAAAGGTGTCTGTTTAAGACAAATGGTTGCTTAATGGTGGTGTCCACAAACACAGGTTTTACTGTATAATTCTGATGAAATTTCGTCTTGGTTCAGCACTTAAATTCATCAAACTCTAAAGTTTAAAACCCAAACACAGAATTACTTATGTTTAAATAATCTCGATGGCTCGAACCCGACAGGATTGGACACGATAATTCGAGTCAAGGGTTGTTTGGGCCAAGTAGTGCTCAACATCATACCATATATAAATGTGTATACATCAAAATAGGAATTCGGCGCCGGACCAGATAGATGGTTCGAGCTATGTGTTGTGTTTTAGCTAACCGTGTTCGAGCCAACGAAGTTGTACTTATTAGTAGCAAAAAATTTTATAATATTTTCTGAAAATGTATCATTGAAATAGATTGCTTTTTGTAAAAATGGTGTTCATTTCTTGAATAATTATTTTTAATTCAAATTAAAAAAAAAAAGTTAGATTTTGAGTTTGAATCTGAGTTTTATTAAGACTTAAAACTTTAATGAATTTAGGTCAAGATAATATTAATTGCTAGTTACAAATTGGCTTTAATCGTACATTAACATTTTAAATGCATTCTGTAAACCTGTCGATACAATGACAACTAATAGTTCATTATGTCTGTCTTTAAAGATAAGATAAAAATGTAAGTTATGAATGAATCGATTAGACACACAGACAACCATTATATTTAGTTAACGGATTTAGGGAGCAGAAATTCATACTGTCAAATTAAGTATCTAATGCAAGGTAAATACTACTATAAATAGTACAAATTATAATGATCCAAAAATAATAAGTATAATATTTAATAGTAATTGGATTAAAAGTAACTAGCAAGGTTAAACTCCAGTCATTGATCTTTTATAGGTAAGAATTAAGACGGAGAGCAGCATGTTGAGAGTTATCGACAATGATAAAGAGGGTTGTGTCGTCATCAAAGAAGCGAATCGCAGAGCCAATTTCAGAAACAATATCATTGATGTAAACAAGAAACAATAATGGACCAAAAATTGAGCCCCGTGGAACACAAGCCAATATTGGAACCGTGTCAGATGAGGAGTCTGAAAGGACTACAATGTACGCATTGTGTTCTGCTAGTTAAATAACCATTGAACCATAGAAAAAGACAATGAAAAAAACTAGTGACATCATGTACTGTCAGACGTATTATTAACACCAAATTGCGTTTCAAAGCAATGTATAACTTGACTAAAAAGTATAAAAAATTATAGGCAGTCTACGATTCACCGTTTTTAGAAATGTCCTATTACTGAAACAAAGTAAAATGATATTCAATCATTTAACCCGAATTAAAAACAAAATTTGAATCCAAATTCTGTTTCAGATATAAGCATGATAGAAAATGTAAACATCACGGAATATGAAAAAGAAATGTAATTACCACTGCTCTGGCAGCTTCCGCATCAGGGACCGTGCGTCTTGCGTTGAAAGTGGATTTACCGTCAGTTATTAATATAGCAACATTAGGAACATCTGGTCTATCACCATGTTCGGGTGTAAACATTGTCTCTCGCAACAATTTCAGAGCATCAGCAGTGTTTGTCTTACCTCCACGCTTCCAAAATATATCAACTGCACTCATAATTTCATTTGTAGTGGTATATCTATATAAATATAAAAATTCATATATGATCGCTGATCTTAACACTCCCAAATAGTTTATATTTGATACGACATCTTCAGCATCTGTAATGAATGAAGAACATTGTCCAATGTGGATGTAAACAAGTTTCGTTCAAAGGTAGTTGATGAAGTATACAAAAGGGGCTACTTAATTGAATTTGACAACCCAGAAATTATTATACAATAATATATATATTTGAATTGAATTTGACGACAGAGAAGTGATTGGATAAAAATCACGTGAATATGTAATTACAACTTTTATGATTTAAATATTTTATCTTTAGAGAATGTAATGAAAAATGGTGGTAAAACAAGACGTAAATACGCAAACAAAACACTTACCTATTAAGGTGAAATTCTATGTGAGCACTGTTACTGTAGCCTAGCAAGCCGATTCTAACTGTGCCGGAGTCAATGTTTGAGTCTTCCACAATGTCCAACATAAAACATTTCACCATTGCAAATGAATGCATTGACAAGCTTGAACTGCTGTCAACGATGAAAACCAAGTCAACTTCAATTGGTTCACAGCCTGTTTAAAGGTAACATAATTTTAATAATCTCTATTCAATCTTGACAATGGTGGCATATCGACAAAGGTGTATTTTCCTTTATTGTTTATACGAGCTGTAGAATTAGAGCTCACGGGTATCTGATCTGGCATATTGTAAGCGGCAAATTCCAAACCGATGTCCGAGTTTTATACTGATGTTTTTTTAGCTCGATTACTTGTGAATGGCTCTCGAGTTCATTTCTTGATTAGAACCAGGACTGTATAGTGTGAGAGTCATCACGTCGAACATGTGACCAAACATGTGACAAGAGCTACGAAAATTACTTTAAAAACTATGTGTTTTTATACAGTGTAACAGTTTTCTATACAGAACTTAGAATAAAATTAAACTTTGTTTAAGTTTTCAATCTTCGTTGATTGTTTATTTCTTGTGACACACATAGCTAATTCTATTTTCTTTTCATCAAGTTTAAGGGTATAATAAACAAAAATACAAGAAAATATCAATTTGTGTTTTTTAAAGATAATGAATTCCTTTATTTTACATTGAACTTTATTGACATTATTTTTCTATATGGATGTGATGGGTCAACAGTTAGTCGGATTTTGCTTTAAAGCGTATATGCATTTAAAAAAGTATGAATTATATTCCAAGACGAATGAGTCAGACGATGATAGTGGTGGTTTTGTTAGTCTGTAGAATGGACCCTGTTCTCCCGATTGGGTCCGTTAACTAGCAATGTTAGGAAAGTCAAATCTGAGCACGTCGATTTGTCAGATACTTAAACTGAAAGTTGAATTACGTCACAATTTAGTAAGCGTTCAGTTGCTATGAATTTTGGGACTTGGGACAAGCATCCTACTTTTTCATTGGTGGTGAATATACCTCATTCCTGAGATATCAGGCTCAGGATAGACTATGGGTTTGTGCTTAAATCAAATCAGGGAATTAATAAAGTAAATCACTTTGATACAATATTATAATAGAAGCTTGATAAACACGTTATAAAACTTGATAGCGATACTTTTCTTGCATATGTATACCTTTTAGTTATAAATTAACCAACTTACAATCTTACATCTTTTATTGCAAAATGATGTGAATACCTATAAATCAAATGAACAAATGATTTTATGTGGGGACTAGAATGCATTTGTAGAAAACGGATTAAGAAGAACTATATTGTATGACGAAGATGAATATATTATTGAGTGATTTTTATGAAAATATCTTTTACAACTTTTTAGTTTATGTATAAATATTTTATTGCATTTTATCTTCAAATGCAACATGTCAAGTCTTGTTAAACCTGCTCTCACATATGCTCAATGCCAACTTCTTGATATCTTAATTACTACTGTATAAACTTATTAGCTTAAACTGATTATTAATTCAGTGTTATGTGAAATTATTTCAAACTTTCGTTTGATGTATATACTGTTGAAGCCTAATTGATTATAGCAATTGAAGGTGTGAAAACCTTTTGATATTTGGTGTACATAACCTTTTTTTACCATGTATTGTCTGGTACATCTTGTTTGCGTTTATGTTTTCTTTTGATGATTAAGTATCTAAACCATACCAAAGCCATGTATGTGCAAACAAAACAATTTTAGTATTTAAGGAAGAAGTTAGTAGAGGATGGATAATGATAGAAAACTTTTTAGGACATAGTTACTGTCTGGATATTTTATCAGACAGATTGGAAACCCGTCAGTACTTTGTGAAATTTAATTGAACTTTGTGAACTTAATATATATTTGAATATTACCCGATATTGAGACATTGTTTTTATCTAAGTTATTCGCAAATAGTCTGTGTTATGGACACCGCTTTTTAAGTGTGAATTTAGTGAATCGTATACTAACTTAGATACAATACTGTGATTTTGATTATATTTATATCTTTCGAACTACTTTTTATTATGAACTGTGCGACTTTATATTAAATTAAAATTGATAGAAATTGATAAGTGTCGTCGTGTTTGCTGTTTGTGACCTTCAACGTAATAAACACTTCTCCAACATTTACTCATTCTTCAAATAAACAACGCTCTACGCATCGGCACTTCCGCCCACGCACGTTACGTCGACGACTCATCTTACACCGTTCGAAATCGTTACGTAATAACTGGCGCAGAATCAGTTGTATCGTGTTTCCGATTCCCTCTCACAAAATTGATTGTTATCAAATACCCCAAAAAGCGAGTGCCCACCATTCAATCAGCGGAAATTAAAAGCCAGGAGGAGCCGAAGATGTAGTGAGTATGTTGTTTATAACCATTATTGCAAGGTTCTATCAAGACAGTGTTTTGTATGCAGAAACTACGGACATTACGCCAACACATGTCCTCATAGGAACAACAACTTGGTCTATTCCAGGAAACCTACCTGATGTGTATCAAGTGTAACTAGTGAAAAACCTGAAAATCAGAAATCGGCTAAAAAGCAACAACGTGATCGTGTCAGAATGATTAAGTATAATGAAATGAAATATGTTTGTGTTCAAATGCCTTTTAGTTGTGTAGAATGTGATGAATTAAGTTAATTGTTACCAAAATACAACAACATCAAAATGCAATACATCAGAGAGATAGAAGTGGAAATGAGATTAAATTTTTATCCAAGCGAGATGGATAAATTAGAAGAAGATATGGACGAGCTGCACATGATTATACTGCATGAACAACAAACACAGCAACAGTGTAAACTCAACTAACAGATTGTGAAAGATGAAATGGAGCAACTCAAAAACGTGTATCACAATCTGAAGAGTGAAAATACGACTTTAGAAGACAAGTATTCAAATCTTAATCAGCGACTCGAAGAGGTGAACATCGCATTATCAAAGAAAAGTGCAGAATTCGATTATCTGTCCAATGTTCATTCGCGCCTTAGAAGCAAGAACGAGAAATTGTTAAATTGCCTCTCAACTGCCGAGACTGATATAAGACGTTTATCTAGAACTATTTGCTTAATCCAATACGTTGATAGAAATTGCACGGGACCTCAATTTTCCTGTGGTTTTTATTGAAATAAATTTGGTAGTGACAAATATCATCCATCAAACAAATGTGTCGCCAAGGGATGATGTAAAGTTCAATTCAGATGGAAACACATTCTACTATTGATATTCATACATTCAGTCGCTCATGCATCGTCTCACCTCAGATATTATCCATTATATCATATATTCTTTGGAGAGATATTAAATATGTCCCACGATGATAATTGAATTACACACAAAGATACATCATGGTGTTTTAATATACAAACTAAAATTATTCACTGTTCCAATCAATAAATGTAATTGCAAGACTGTTGACCAATCCTTTTTCAAATCGGTGGCATATCTTTTATTTCCCTTAAGAAAAAATAATACAGCGCTCTGATTTCACATTAATAATTGTCACCTCCAATTAAAAGTTTTGAAAACAACACATTGTATTTTTGTGCGTAATTTATGTTTTTTGATGGTGTTTAGCGTCGCTTTCAACATTTTTTCAGTCATATCGGGACGGTGTCTGCTTGAAACAATAGTCTGAGCCCTTTCACACTAGAGTATCATTCCGCAGACACATGGTATGATATCCTACCCAGTCACATTATACTGAAACCGGGCAGACCAGACCTAAAACTCTCCTCTAAATGTTGAGCGTCAAGCCAGGAAGCTTCTTGTACAATTTTTAAAGTCTTTGGTATGACCCGGTTACGGATCGAACTAACGACCTTCTGCATGCGAGGCGGACGCTCTACCACAATACCACGCTGCAGTCTCTGTGTGTTATCTAATTATCATTGTGTGACATGTTTATCATCACTGCGGAGAATACATCATATGTGCAATTTCACAAACAAATAACATATATAAGACTTATAAGAGACGGCAATAGACAGGCAACTTTGGTGCCACTGCCATATAACTTATGATATCTAATAGCCATACACAATTACTTAATATGGTTGCTTAGATACCATATTAATTAACTTACAAACAATTAGTTACAGAATATAAAAGTTAAAAAAAAACTGTTTATCTTGAAAATTGAATTACTACAATTTGACAAGTGTATATAGGCACTTTTGCGCATATTACAAACCGTTTTTTAAAAAATCGAATATCACCTCAAATCAGATTTGGATAAACTGATTAGCAGTAGGTTTTCACACAAGAATAACATATTTTTTTGAATGGCTAAGAAATCAAACACACAGACATTATTTATATAAGAAAGAATCACGATTTTGTAATATTTTAAAACAGGTTTTGGCACATGATCTAATCATATCCTTATTAGAAAAAAAGAAACTTCATATTATAATAGTCATTTAAATCATCGAAACCCGTATATAGGGAATTTGCTCTAATCATTCAATCTTTTTTAAGAGCCTTATACATATTGCATCTGAGTATAACATGAAACTCATCTTCAACATCTGTTTTATAAAGCGGGCATATTCGATCACATTCCTTAGTATTTTGATATCGACCAGTTTCGAATTTTAGTGGAGTGACCAAATTTCTGAATTTTGAAAAGGCTGACATATGTTTAAGAGATAAAATAATCTTACAATATGTTTCTGCATTAAACTCCGATTTAAACAATTTGTACATTCCTAGCTTATTGCGTCCAACACCACGTGCACCAGTGGATCTATTTACAAAAATTTTCCATTCAATTTTGTATACATTTAACTTCTTACCAAATACAAATAAACTTTACACTTGTACAATCAAATAAGTTGTTTATTCTCAAATGTGTATTTCGGGATTAAAAAATGATGGGAATTTCATATGAAACGTTATATTGATCGTTAAGATCGTCATACTCGCTTGGAATCAATTATTTGTAACAATTGAAGTCATTTCATGCGTAAGTCAGAAATTGTCTGGTGAACAAAACATTACTATCATATAACTTTTATATCGTTATCAATGTAAAAGGAATAAGACATTTAGTTAAATCTTACTATAATTTCGTTTTTAAATAGCTCATTTCTCATTATACATACATGTAAATAGCAACACAATGTTCATACCGCAATAATAAGGATCAGTAGCATGTTAAGATGTTTATTTTTATATTAATAGGTGCATGCAGACTATGTTTATATATTCTAACAATAAATATCAAAACCGTTTACAATAATGATATTACTTTTTAACTAGTTTAGAATCTGAAAATAATTGCATTACTTGTTTATTACATATACAATTTATAAGTTTGCTTTTTATATCTGAATGTAATCTACACGGAGACGATCATAGCCATTTAAAATGATAAAAATGTAATATAATGTATTTATTCTACTGATATACACAATCTCAATGAAATGTAAAGAAAATGTATACTTTTTACAAATGTTTAAAAATGAAATTTTATCATAAATACCATTTGTTGATTGGTTCTTATCCGTGTCTTTCATTGTTTCTGTTGTCTGTGAAAACGTTATGGAATGTGTTGTAGAAAACTCTTTAATTGTAGAAGACTCTTTAATTGTAGAAGACTCAGTAATTGTAGAATTCTCTGTTATTGTAAAAGACTCTGTAATTGGAGAATACTCCGTACTTAAAGGAGTCTCTGTAGTTATATAATCAAGTACATCGGTTGTTACACTAGGCACTGTAACATTCTTTGATGTGTTCGTAGTATTGCCGGAAAACTCCTCATTTGATAAGTGTATAGTTATAAATAAAACGCATAAAGTTGTGAAATGTGACATCCTTCTCCACCGAAATAAGCCGAAATAAATCATTATTTTTATTCAATATTTAAGAAACTTACACATTGAATTAAATGCATCAAATTATAGGACAGGACTGTTTCAATTCTAACATTTTATACTAAAACGCTATAAATGCATGAAATTGATATTTGAGCACATGATTACAGTACATTAAAATACTTCTCTCGAGGGCGCTATTATGAATAATAAATGTCCAATATAATTTGATCAATAACACTTGGTGATATTGCCAGAATTTATTGTATAAAGCAATTGATCGCAACTGTTGTATGACTATACACTGATTATACTAACATTGCCTGAAGTTACTGCTATGTCACAAATACGCCAAGTATTTGTCAAGAGAAACTGAAAGTTATATCCAATCAAACCATTGCATTCGTCCATCCTCTGTATAAGATGTTCATTTCACAAAGGTTGTTTTGTAATAATAAGAGTTTCTAATTATGAACATTATTTGTTCATTATTTAAACATTTAATATCCAGAACTTTTATTGGTCATGTACAATGCTGTTATCTGTTTTGAATAAATACTCCTTTCCTGATTTATCATGTCGCATAACATATTTGAACTGCCGACGTTCAACTACAAGTAGATTCAGAGGATTCTTTTTTTGTGAATGGTATAGGCCTAAAGGGATATAGTAAAACTACATAATATATAATTGAATTATACTTAATTTAAATAAGACGCTTGTAGCTGTTTGTATATATCTAAAGCGAAGGTAAATCAAATGAGAACAATCTGTCACGATATTATGAGTCCCCTCCATACCCGTTGAAAAATGACTCTGAGAAATAATAGGGTCCATACTCATGTAAAGATTATTTTTCAAATATTTTATGTAAGTGTCCCCTTCTTTGCTTTCGATCAACTAATGTTTATTGTGTTATACCTTATGATGACTATAAATAAAATCTCTTGTATCTTGTATCAACGATGATGTGTTTGACTTGTATGTATCTTTTCTATTCATTCCCGTAATTTATGGTAGTTTAACTATTATACATATTTCACAACTTAAATCGCGTTGTGATAATGCTCCAATGTCTGCCACGACTATCTGTTTTGTTTAGAACGTTGAGCATTCAGTTGACGACTTTGTCGCTGTTATCTCAACTTTGTTTAAGATAAGTATTGCCTTTGGTATGAATAAAGCAAAAATACTTAAAGGGACTCATGAAAATATTGAAATATGTTTTACTTATGTTTACGCTTCAAATAAATATTTACATTTATGAACGTATAACCATATAGAAACATTTTTTCTTGCACACCGGATAAGGATATCTGCATTTTTGCCGGGCTTAGATATTTCTATCTCACCCTAGGGTCGATATAAATTTATCGCGCTGTGACGTAACGCCATTCATAAAATACACGCGCTATGACACATTCCTCGCGCTATGACGTAAAGCCATTCATATAATCCTCATGCTTTGACGTTCCATTCATAAATATTATGGGCATTGTATCCTTGCTCTTCTGTATAAAAAAAAAACGGAATAAAAAAAACATATAAATCACACAGTTAGAGTTGTATAAAAGAAAACAGTATCTTTCGAGTTTTTTTCGGTGCGAATAGAAAATTCTGTCCCTCGGGGTTACTGGTTTGGCGTTAACTCTGTTAACGTCTCACTACACAGTTACGCCCCATTTTTCCCACAGTAGCAAGATTCTTACTCTTAAAAAATAGGCCTATGTTCTTTGGTTATGAAATATTTTCAAAATGGTTCATAGTGGCTGTGATATCTTGCTGCGGATGAGTAGAGCAAAAGCTGGAATAGGGTATACTGCAATAAAACATCACTGGTGTTAAAAATGTGACTTTTATAGGATTACAACATATGCATGTTTTTATGAGCATTTGAGGACTTCTCTTTTTAAAAAAGCTCAGGGTGTCACTGCACCCTCTTTAAAAAAAACAACGTGGTCAACCTACCAGTTATTGTGCATTTTTATGTGTGTATACATTCCTGCTATGAAAAAATATACTTTAAAAAAAAATCAATCCAGAATTCTTTTTTTACCAATGAAATCCTAGACCTTATTTTATATATCTCCAACTTATTATCTCCAACAACTTGACATTTAAGAACAAACGTTTAACCGTTGTTTCGTTGTATTTTTTTTCTGGGAGTGTATGTAATTTTATTAAAATCATATCGGTATTAGCCTTTTTAGCACTTTTTGTAACAAAAATCTCATTTTTACGAAAGGGGGTTTCTGATTTATATCATTTTATTTCATTAATAAAGTTAATAAAATTTTAACAAAAAACACTGATGTTATGCATGTGATACCAAACAAATGATGTGCATTTGATATAAAACCACGGGGCAACCTGGTATAATCGCAATATCAGCGTTTATGGTGCATTAAAATTAAGACGTTATATTCTCTGCTGACTTTTTTGTACACTATCGTATTATTCGTTATTAAGTATATTTCTCTAAATAAATTCAAACACTTCAAGAGTCATAGAGAACGTCCAACCGTTTTCGAAATGTTCGTTTTATCAGCAATGTTTTTTTTAATGAAACATATTGAATAAATAACTTGTGATATAAAACTGTACAGTCAGTTTGAATTGGGAAAGTTAGGTTTACGTTAAACTTACATTGCAATATTGAATAAAAGTCTTTGAATTTTTTAGAACAATATATGCAGATTGAACTTATAGCAAAACGTCTGAACGCCGGATAAAATAATCCGATGATGTAGATATTTATAATTAAATTCCTCCCCCCCCCCCCCCTGCATGCTGGTGACGGTCACACCAACTATTTCTTGCACACCGGTTAAGGATACATGCTTTTTTACCTGGGTTAGTTATTTCTATTTCACCCAAGGGACAAAATAAACTTCTCACGCTGTGACGTACCGCCATTAATTAAATCCTCGCGCTATAAATACTTACAACATATTAACGATTGCAAATTTTAAGTTTAAAAGGAACATATGCTGTACAAGATTCAGTGACGGAATGCATTAGTAACTTAAAACCCACAGAAATACAAAAATAAAGAATGTTTTGAACACACATGGCCTCAACACTGAATGTGGTATGTTGTAGAAGCGTTCAATTGTTACTCCTGAAACGTTTTCAGCGCTACCTATTACAGAAGACAACATGAACTAGAAATAAGAGCGAACAACTAAAACTAAAACACAAACACGACATTTGCTTAACAAAAGCCCTTCAACACAGAGCGAAAAATATGGAAACTAATATAGTACAAATGGAATAGAAAAAAAACTCTTCAAACTAAAAATAACAATATGCTAATTATAATTAATACCATGAAATTCACATCATCGTTTGTTTCAGAGCAGACTGTTTCAACTATATTAAACATCAGTTTAGTGATAAAATGTGCATGGAAGTTGTATGGATAAAACAAACATAAGTTATATGGCCGAAAGGATACAGTACATTTTTAGAAAATAACTTTATACATCGTAAGTGATTAAATTAAGCTATCGGGCAAACATTAATTAACTGTATCTATACATTTAAATGCCAGCTCCACGGGCATAGCATGTTTGCAATTTTTTCTTGACGATCAGTTGCAACTTAAGGCAATCATTAAATACCCTGCATGTAACACATCACCATAAAAATACAAACCTAGAGACGGTATCATCCACATAAAATACAAACCTAGAGACGAGATCATCCCCATTAAAATACAACCTAGAGACAGGGCCATCCCCATAAAAATACAAACCTTGAGATAGAGTCATCGCCATGAAAATACAAACCTAGAGTCAGGGTCATCACCATAAAAATACAAACCTAGAGACAGAATCATCCCAATAAAATACAAACATAGAGACGCGACGATCCCCATAAAATACAAACCTAGAGACGGGATCATCCCCATAAAAATACAAACCTAGAGACAGAGTCGTCGCCATAAAGATACGAACCTAGAGTCAGGGTCATCACCATAAAAACACAAACCAAGAGACGGTATCATCCCCATAAAATACAAACCTAGACACAGGGTCATCCCGATAAAAATACAAACCTAAAGACGGAATCATTCCCCAAAAAATACAAACTTAGAGACAGGGTCATCCCGATAAAAATACAAACCTAGAGACGGGATTATCGCCATAAAAATACAAACCTAGAGACAGGATCATCCCCGTAAAAATACAAACCTAGAGACAGAATCATCCCCATAAAAAAACATAAACACAAGACGATCCCAAAACAAAAACAAACCTAGAGACAGGGTCATCCCCATAAAAATACAAACCTAGAGACGGGATCATCCCCATACAAATACAAACCTAGAGACGGGACGATCCCCATAAAAATACAAACCTAGGAACGGGACGATCCCCATAAAAATACAAACCTAGAGACGGGATCATCCACATAAAAATATAAACCTAGAGACGGGGTCATTCTCATAAAATTACAAACTTAGAAACACAACAATCTCTATAATATACACAACTAAATACAGTGTCATCTCCATAAAATACCAAAACCTAGAGACGGGTCAAACTCTATAAAATACAATCCTAGAGACAAGGGCAGAGGCGTAGCTAGGAATTTATTGAAAGTGGATATCATATATACTTTTCATTATGAAGCTATATACAAAATCAATACTGTGATAATATGACAATGACACGTAACAACATGTTGCCATTAACAAATAGTTTACATATTTCATGCAATAATAAACATACTTTCAAATAGATAAAAACAAAATTAAATTTGAAGAAAAAATAAATTCTATAACTATCGAACTTCTAAGTCATTTCTATTTAGAACGAATATACCATGAATGTTAAAAAAAAATATTATAATAAAAACATTCTAAATGTAGCTTTGTACGTTTATGCAATCATAGAATCATGACTGAAACCCAGTTGCTTCTAAATATTAATCGCCATTTCTTGACGTATTAAATGAGTTACGCGATTTCATTTTGATTTCAATATGATCCGTTATACAGGTTAACACATAATACAATTTATTTCATCTTAGAAAGTGTCCGAATGACGATATAAAGGTAATTAAGTGCTATCTATTTTTATAATGGGGATTTGGTTTCAAGTTTTGCACTCCAATTTAAATATCGATTATGTCACTACTTGGTGAATTTGACAAACCAAACCATTTGGATTTTATTAATTAATGATAATGAGATGCTGTTTATCTTATTTTAAAATAGTTTTATATTTTTGGGGCTTTATAGCGCTTTTTCTGATACAATCCCTTTAGAGAAGAATGTCTAAATACGCCGCGGTTCATCCTTCTCCACGGTGATGTCTGATACTAATGAAAGTATTATTCAAACCCCCCTAGCTTTATAATTACAATTTTTTTTTCTGCCTGACAAGATGTACGTAATGTACAACCTATTTTGTTTGTTTACTTCCTTCCTCCTTAGCCGGGCCCGATTTGCTAAGTCGGTTAGCGCATCTGACTATCAACCCAGGGGTCGGGAGTTCGAATCCCCACCGGCAACAGTCTCCGTAATGATTGATATACGACATAATGTCTCCTTATCATTCGTCTCTAATCGCTGATTCAAGTGGGAAATATATCAGTTACTTGCGGAGATGGGGTGTGCTTGAGTACTGGTTAACCTTTCAGGATACCAGGAAACAGTGGTTAGGTTAACTGATCGTCTGTTAGCCCTCGATGACATAAAATTACGCTAAATATTCAATCATTAAATCAATCAATCAATCAATCAATCAATCAATCAATCAATCAATCAATCAATCAACCAATCAATCCTACTTGTATTATATATATAGTTCAAATGTTCAAATATTGTATATGTATCCGCCTCCTATGTAAATTCACAAAAAAAACAGGAGAGAAACTCCATAACCATTTTGCTTCTGTTTCAATCCTTTAATGTTATTGAATTTACGGATGAATGTTATTTTTGAAATGAAATATGTTTCATTGACCTTGTCATTTTAATCAAGCGAAAATCAATTGCCCAATACAATTTACAATCAGAACGCCTTAAATTCAATGTTTTCGAGGTAAGACACTGTAATGCTGCCAATAGATGCAAATTATTCGTTTTATACCTAGTTTTTTTTCGATAGACAGTTCACATACGAATCTGGTGAATACTGTTATAGTTTTATTACAGCCTAACGCGTGATAACATTATACTTGCAGAAATTACCACATACATGCACGCACGCACGCACGCACGCACGCACGCACGCACGCACGCACGCACATAGATAAATTAAAGTAAATGAAACAGTCTTGTTTCGATGTTGTACACTGTCTTTGACTGGTAACATTCAATTGTCGATGATGTTGTAGACTGGTACCATTCCATTGTCGATGATATTGTAAACTGGTGTCATTCCATTGTCGATGATATTGTAGACTGGTGTCATTCCATTGTCGGTGATATTGTAGACTGGTACCATTCCATTGTCGATGATATTGTTAACTGGTGTCATTCCATGATCGATTACATTGTAGATTGGTATCATTCCATGGTCGATAACATTGTAGACTGGTATGATCCAATTGTCGAGTATATTTTAGACTGGTATCATTCCACGGTCGCTGACATGTAGACTGGTATCATTCCATTGTCGATAATATTGTTTGAATATCAAGCGTCATTTTATGCCATCGAGGGCTAACAGACGATCAGTTTACCTAACCACTGTTTCCTGGGATTAACCAGAACTCGAGCACACCCAATCCCTGATGACTTTCCCACTTGAATCAGTGGTGAGAGACGAATGATAATGAGACACAATGTCGTATATCAATCATCACGGAGACTGTTGCCGGGCGGGGGATTCGAACTCACGTCCCCTGGATTGATAGTCAGACGCGTAACCGACTGAGCTAATTGGGCCCGGCTTATAATAAAACAAAACCGTACTCATTACTTATTGTATGTATTCAAAGACTATCTTATAATTACTTTATGCTATTTTTTTCACGACATGCTCTTCTATAAGTTAACTAGCAACTGTATCTACTAATTAACACGCTTGTAATGGTTTTAAATTGTGTAGTCATGAAGTTATTACGATAAGCATGTCCTAGTTGAAAATCTGCTTGATTTAATGTTAAATAAATATAGTTACATGTATGATAGAATCGTCCTGTAAGCATTTTCAAATTATATGCTTACTTAAGTAAAAGTGGTGCCGTAAAGCAGATAAACGTTTTACATGTAGTTTCAAATTTTAGGTTCAAATATGTATACAATATGTATAAGTGGTGCCGTAAATAAAGGAAAATTAAATTATGCATTATCGAATGTTGGGTAGAGCCATGTGTAAGTGGCGACCTTAACATGGAATCTTCGTACATGCATTCATGAACGTTGGGTAAACGTATTTGTAAATAGGGATAGTATCACGGAATCTTCTTTCATGCATTGTCGAATGTTAGATAAACCAATCTTCGCATTAGCCTTATTAGAATGCGTTCTCATAAGTGTAGGTAATAACTTTACCACGGAAACAGAGAAGATGTACTTGATAGGGGCTTATAATGGCGGTGTTTTAATTTCCGTATTTTTAAAACAAATAAGCAAGATAGCTGTTAAATAGATTCTAGCAGTTATTTTCTAATTTTCTTTAAAACATGTAATTATAAGGGTCCTCCGTGGATGTACCTCTCACCGTTGAAGTTATGGGTTCGAGCGCAGCTCGGTCCAACAACACATATATAAGAATATCTGCTAGAAACTTACGGAAGGACGATTGTCTTACTCAGATTCATTCTGACGTCGTCCTCCACTAATAAAACTGGATATACAATATGCTACATTTTTTGCATTGGAACTAAACCATATTTAAGATAAGGTAAACGTATTAATTTAAAATTAAATAAGCTTCTAAAGTATGATCACGAATATCAGTTTTTTACAAAACTGTCCTGTTTTAAACATTTTGTTTAGTTCTAGACACAAATAAAATCAAGTTATCATAATATTTTACCATGTCGTTTATTGGGAGAAAATATATTTTTATTATTCCTACATCTTTCATCATGGCGAATATAGCGGGAAAACATTTCTAAAGATTTCCCCATGTACAGTATTATATAATGTTGGGTAAAGATAACTGTAAGTGGAGACTTTATCACAGAAACTTCCTTCCTATATGTATTATCAGTAACTTAATAACAGAGACCGGCAGACCAATATCAATTCAATATATATGATTTGAACTTCGGGTAGTATCTTTAATTTCACTCTTTGAACTGTTTTCTCCAGTTAGTTGAACCGTCGTCCCAAATTCTGATTTATATAATGTATATATTATATGTATACGAATATATATGTAACGGGCATAAAGAAACGGTTGCTAATAAAGTTAAGTCGACCCCAAACCCTAATCTTGAAAACATGCCTACGCTCGTGAGTTTATTGCTAATATAAACTACACACAATGGACTATATAAAGTTGATGACAAGAGTACGTATAAAAATGTTATGCAAGATATCAATTGTTTTATTTTCCCACGATCTGGTGTCCCAGATGTGCACACATAACAATGAAACATCCGGTCAGTAATTGTCAAATTGTATTGAATTGTTACAACGCGTCTTAAAACGAAACATACTGATATCAATCGTCGTAATGGATTGCATTACACAGTTGATGGGTACAAAGGCGTCTTAAATTGCCATTTAATTAATATTTTGCATCAAGTGTAACACTTTTTTCACGGATTATGATATTACAAAAAATATTCTTCAATGCAGTTATCACAGATAGTAGTTAGTATGCACCGTTTGCCTGAACTTCCAAAGTGTACCACATAAAAAGTTATTAAAACATTAACAGTTATTACTGCGTACTAAACGTACTAGATGCGGAAAACCTAGAGTGAATACTAGTTTATATCCTTATGTCATTGATATCGACAAAGACAAAAAACATAACTTCGTGTTTCTTAGTATTCAAGGTAAGTGCAATATTTTGTTTTGGTAATCATGCAACGGCGTAATAATGTTTTACACCATATTTGTATTTTACACCGTATTTTGTGTTTTACACCAGTTTTGTATTTTACATCATAATTGTGATTTTACACCATATTCGTGTTTTAACACCATTGTTTTGTTTTTGCACCATATTTTGTGTTTTACACCATATTTTTGTTTTAAACAATATTTTGTGTGTTACACCATATTTTGTGTTTAACATCATATTTGTGTTTAAGAACATATTTTGTGTTTTACACCATATTTGTGTTTTACACCATATTTGTATTTTACACCCTATTTTGTGTTTTACACCAGTTTTGTGTTTTACATCATAATTGTGTGTTTACACCATATTTGTTTTTTTAACACCATTGTTTTGTTTTGCACCATATTTTGTGTGTTACACCATATTTTGTTTTTTACATCATATTTGTGTTTAAGAACATATTTTGTGTTTCACACCATATTTTTATGTTTAACACCATATTTGTATTTTACACCGTATTTTGTGTTTTACACTATATTTGTGTCTTACACCATATTTGTGTTTTACACCATATTTTGTGTTTTACACCATATTTGTATTATACACCATATTTTGTGTTTTACACCATATTTGTGTTTAACACCATATTTGTATTTTACACCATATTTTGTGTTTTAAACCATGTTTGTGTTTAACACCATATTTGTGTTTTACATCATATTTTGTGTTTTACACCATATTTGTGTTTTACACCATATTTTTGTTGTGCATGTTGGTTTATGTGGATATCTTGACGGGGCTACTTTTGAATGCACGTACTTGTTTAATGATGTGACACCAGGTCGAGAACGAGGTCAGGTGAATCAGTTATAAGCTCTTTAGTTTGCCATTGACTGTTCCAAGGCGTTAAATTATGACACCACTTCCTTAAAAAACTTGGTCGAGGAGGATATTGAGTCATATCGAAGTTCAGTCTTAACATTGAGGTTTGTGAAGGCATTTTTATCACAAAATCAAATGGCTGCGTTGTCAAATGTTCGATTTTATCTTTTTGCAGTAACTGGTTACCACCAACACAATTAATTCAGAACAGTAAAGATAGACGCTAATTTACTTTCAATGAAAACACTTAAATACCACTTACCATGTATTTCGATTGTTTTAAGTTTCATTATAGTGTTTCTACTTTCGGGTTTCTAGTAAATAATTGAAGCTAACGTTGAATATATAAATATATGTCCAACTAATTAAAATATGTTTATGTGCAGGTCAAGGTGTAAATGTGGGTGTTGTTGTGGGGTGTAGATGTGGGTATGGGTGTTGGTTTTAGTGAAGGTGTTTGTGTAGGGGTGCAGTTCTAAATTTAGGTATGGGTGTTGGTTTTGGTGTTGGTGTAGATGTAAATGTCAGTATTCGTGTTGTTTTGGTGTGGTGTGGGTGTGGGTGTGAAGGTGCAAATATTGCTATGGGTTTGGTTTTGGTGTCGGTGTAGGTGTAGGTGTGTAGGTGTAAATGTCGGTATGTGTGATGTTTGGGTGTGGTGTCGGTGTGGTGTGTAGGTGAAATATGGGTATGGGTTTGGTTTTAGTGTAGATGTTGATGTGGGGGTATAGGTGGTAATGTGGGTATGGGTGTTGGCTTTAGTGTGGGTGTTGATGTGGAGATGTAAGTGTAAATGGGAGTATGGCTGTTGGTTTTGGTGTGGGTGTTGGTGTATGTGTACAGGTGTAAATATGGGTTTGCTAGGAATGGTGGAAGATGTAATTATTATAATAAAATAAAATACATTTCAAATTTCCAATGGTCCTTTTATCAGCCATACGTGTTGTGTGATGGTAACCCACACTTTGATTCAGTGTTGTCATTTTTTCTTATATCTTGGAATCCTTTGAATTTGTTCAATGTTGCTTGAGTATTGAGTATACATCACTCTTACGTTGTTGCTCGATTAAGTCACTTTGGTATTCAGTAATTGAAATTTACAAAAAACACGGTACATCCTGACTCTACTCAAAGTTGATAAATATAAAACACATTACATATCAAACGAAACAGATAATAAGTTTCTATAAATACGAACATAAAATCATTACAATAACCATAAGTCTTGGTATTTCATACTTCAGATAGGAAACATTTGATACGATCTTACTTATAAAAGACTTACATAACAGGTTTTCTTTACGTTAGATCAAACAGCATTTGCATTACAGAGAAACCATTTTATGGTGCATGTGGCAGACGACAGTCGTGTAGTTTATTTGTACATATCCGTATTCGTGATCGACTAGATTAGCTGAAATAACTTTAGTGAACACAGGATGACTGCTACAAATAACTTTGTTATCATTTATTTTTGAAACAAGATGCTTGCGAATACGCGATGTTTTGATTGGTCCATTTTCAATTGCTACAGTTTACCAATCATCAGATGATGCCGGACTTTGTTACGTGTGAACTGTCAAAACGAAAGGAAATATGAAAGTGCCGCGATTAGTCAAAACCCGAACGTAGTATTTTGAAATGATATTTAGTGATGTGGTTTGAAAACGGCAAATTTGATAATGTCCATGATAAAAAACATTATGAACCATTAATTTTAACACTAAGTCGAAGAATGTATTTATAATTTCAGATCAAACATAACTTGCTGCCTTCAAACAAATATGAAGATGTCTAATGTTACAACAGATTTTAACACACATATCATCGACAACAACCAACTTCTTGATGATTTAAACAAAGAAAAGATAAAGGAATATACCCCTGTAATTGCGTATGTCAGCATAGTTATCGTTCTTGGTATCTTCGGCAACGTGATGACCGTGATGTTCTATGGGTTCAAGAAAAGAAAAACAACCAACACGGTTTTAATAACTACGTTGGCAGCTATAGACCTAATAACGTCTATCATCATATCTGACGAAATCATAGAACTATGCTTCAGTATCACATTTAAAAACGTCATAGGATGCAAGTTCATGCATTTCATAAAACACTGGTTCGTTTCGTTGTCCGTACTTGTTCTGTGGATAATTTGCATCGATAGATATAGAAAGGTATGCAAGCATTTTTCCTGGCAGTTCAGCATGGCAACTATTAAGATAACATTCGCGTCTGCCACTGTGTTTACCTTTATTATGGCTGTGCCAGGTCTTGTTGAGCTTGACATAGCTCGTGTAAATGTTACAGACAGGTACGGGAATGTATTACTAGGTTATTATTGTACCCACTCAAAGGATGAAGCAATCCAAAAAGTAACTACAGTGTTCCACATCTTGGACTTAATTGTTCTTATTGCAGTGACCGTCACATTTGTTATTCTGTACAGTATTATAGGACGAGTTATATATGTGTCTAGAAAAAGCATAAAACACGGTATTAAGAATAAACCAAATCGCAATCTTGATTCAAAGGTAAATGATGGTGCCGAAGAAACTGTATTTGACGAGACAACAGTAAACGAAGAACATAGTATGCCCGAGGGCAAGGATATTAAACAAAATGCAATAGAAAGAAAGAAACGACTTAAAAAAGTAAAATTTAGAAATCCAAAAGCAGCAATCAATGCTGAGACCAGAATAACTTTGATAATGATTACAATCACAATTGGATATATGATCAGCTTCATCCCGTACTTTGTTGTCAATCTTGCCATTAAACCCGGTTCAGAAAGTAGCGAGGAGTTTAGCGTAGGGATTCAACTTGCTCTGAGATCGTTTTTACTGAACTGTGCCATCAATCCGTATATTATCGGTGTGTACAATCCAATTTTCAGACGGTTTGTCAAATATTCATTGTGTAGATGTTGGATGCGTGCATCATTCAGTGAGTCGTCGGCAATGTGGACAACAGCAGTGGTGTCAGCTAAAAGTGATAATGCTTAACATTACAATGTCAAGAAATAACTTCAAATAAACTTGCTGCTCTGTGACGAGTGCATGGTCGTATAGCTCTCTGTACAAAGCATCACTTGTTATTTACCTCATCATATTTCAGTTTTATGTGCAAACCGCCGCATTTCTTTACACAGTCATGTATTATGGTGGACCGACAGCGAAATAAAGAGGTTACCTTTATGTAGTTAAAGATTAATCATCTTGTAAGGCTTTGCAATATGAAAATATATGAAGTTAAAATAGTTAAATATATGCAATGAATGGATATTTATTTAGCTGGTTATCATCAAAATGTAAATACTCAAATAAAGTGTATATATTTGTTTATATGTTCTTGTTTTCTTTTGCTATTTTATAACATAATTTTTCAGTTATTTAATGGAAGTCTGTGCAACCATTCATTGTTCCTGGAATCTGCCAGTACATTATATTTGTAATTCACTAACGACTTCCACACACATTCAGAGACAGATGATTCATGGTAGTTTGAATATAGTTCATAACCGTTATTCAGAGAGTTTGTTAGTCAGGCACGTTGACGACTGAGCAGGTCGGTTATGACTATTGTATACCATATCTATAAAGAAGCAAAACACATACAGATACCATATTTTAATTACTTTATAAAGTAGTAATATACCACGGATATGCAATATATATGATGTCGTACATGTACTTAACACAAGGTTTCTTAAATCTTTTTTAAAATTTACTGAAAATATTTAACTAATGACTGAATAAGAACGTAATATTATTAACTATCAATAAATATAAAAAAAGAAATAAAAAATGACATGGTTACGCCTAAATTGAATCATATATTCTTCTTATTCTTACCGAAACACTACGATCTAAGGATAACAACAAGTTAGTTTGATATTCATTTTTTTAAGAATTATTTCGAAAATAGATGTAGAATGATGGTAACCAGCTCGTGGCCACATAAGACATCAGGTCAAACTAAATACTAGTATACAGAAGAGCAAAAAAAAAACAAAACATATATTATTTATAATATCGTTTTGATGTTTCTTCGCCGTATGTTTTCAAATTTTATTGAAATAATCAAGTCCATGTATTTTTTTCAATCCTGCGTCTGACGACATAAATACTAACCTTGCTCCGGTCAATATCTTGAAGTATATAAGAGTTTGTGCAGAAACAGCCGATGCTTAACTTTATGTTATTTTAAACATTTCATAAAATTAAGTGAAATCATTACTCAAGATATCCTGATGTTTTAACGTTATTACACAATATCAGTACCATATTTCAGGGTGTGAAACTCAAGTGGCGAAACTTGCCATAAATAATGTATTGTTTCGTATTACAATGTCACGATATATAGATTGCCAAACAAAAGTCAAAACAACTAATGTTTCTATTTCATCACAATTTTCTTTTAAGTATAATTCCTAATAATGTTATTATCAGAGTTATATTCTTTGTCTGTCCATCTTTCCCATTTAATACCATTGACCATACACCCAACAAGAAGAACAAGGAGTTTTTAGGAGAGAAAGTCTATAAGCTTATACTTCATTCCAACCATTTTGACAAAATTGTTTGTAAATATGTACTGTTGTAAGATATTCGTAATAAATATATTTAAGCCAAGAAATACAGAGCAGAGCCAAATAATCAGGCCAGTAACCAAATAATGCAAAAATCAAACTTCGAAGCTTTACACCCCACATAACATTTAATTTTGTCTGTTCTACACATAGAGAAATTCACTTCTGGACCACTGGACACACTACCAATGGTTCTAAAAGTGCCTTGTTTCCATAGATAGTCCTCTGTTGTTTCAATTACGCAGAAAAGAAACATGGTGACCATGACGCTTTTTCACAATTTTGGTAGTTTGATGACACCCCTTTATTTATGAAAATTCTGCCCATTTGTTGCAATGTATCACAATGCATCTTTTTTTGTTTTGTTTTTAATTTCAGTCACCAAATATATGCTGACCAATTTAATCACCCCGTAATAGGTCTGTGGGGGTCGGGGTGGGCCATCCCCCAACAAACCGTACAAATAATTGACATACATGTTTATATATACAGTACAGGAACCGTTTTATTACCGAGTTTTTACGTTTCAACGCCGTTTCGACCACGTTTGTGATGCGTTAGTTCGTTGGTTCGTTGGTTCGTTTGGAAACTAACGGTTTAGGGTGCTTATGCACATGCGCACCGTTTATCCATTTCTATTCTACGCATGCGCAGCGTTTTACCGTTTCAGTTTGTGTTATGCGCATGCGTAGCGTTTTTCAGTTTCACTTGATCAATATGTTAATGTGTGTATCGATTAACGCTTATTTATTATACAATTTTGTGTAATGAATACCAGCTGAGTTTATGATTAGTAGTTTTCGGTTATCATTTAATTGGTATTTTTTTTATTTTGAAATCGAGGTATATCGAAAATTTTACATTCTCCAGTTAATAGCAATTCCATCATGACAATGTTTGCTAATTTCAGAAACTTATCTATATGTGTATATTTACAATTCCATATAACGGTATAATTAACATACGTGTATATATAAAAAAATATATTGAAACAATAAGAATGTTGGGCAAGGTAAATAGTTGAATTGTTCATTGATATAATTAAATGGTTTACGTCTCTAAATTAGGTACCCAGCTAGTTTGTACAAATTTAAAGACCAAACATGAAACTTTGAAAGAAAATGTGTTTTAATTAATGACATCAACTTGCAATCACGCGACTACCGATGCGTATCGCAACATGGGGTAATTTCGGATACATATGTCAAAATTAGTTTGTGTTGCGAGTTTTCGTTACAATGCTGTGTAAACATCACAGGATTAGAGAGGCGTGTCGAAAGCATCGGGATGAAAGGTGTGAATACGTTGATATCGCAAATTCATTTGATTAATATACAAATTATAAGTAGATATACATCTATTAGAAAACTGAAATATTGATTTTATAAGCGTATTTTTAATATACTTCCTGAAAAGAGCTGATGAAAATATGTCACGCTGGTGTGAAATATAGCGTTTACTCTAGAAATCGACATATGTGTCAAAGAAAATGGTTTAACTCTAACACCATCTCACTGAAGAATATTTAATAGATGGCCTCGATAAATGACAGGCATATTTTATGTAATGAGACAGATCGAAGGTTAAACGCAGTAGCCGTATTTAAATTTAATAATAAATTAATACACTTAATTTCCTAATTCAAGTTAATTTTTATTAATAAATAGTAAATAAAAACACACGAGGTAAAAAACATTTTATCAACGTATATAATTATATAAAAGATAATGAAATAGAGGTCTAAGTTTCCTCAATTCACCATGTGTATTTGTCCGTTACGGCTAATACATGTTCAACAAAAAATATAACCATAAAACCAAAAATTCGCAATTAATTCACATAATATATTGTAAAAAATAGATACAGATGTCTATAAACTACAGATTCCCATGGTATTCGAATTGCACGCTACCTAATGTCAATCTGGTTTATACGGATCGATAGATGAAAAAATATTGTAATTATATTCTGAGAATTGCTATTCCTACTACCAACACTGCTACTGCTACTGCTACTACTACTACTACTACTACTATTACTACTACTACTACTACTACTACTACTACTACTACTACTACTACTGCTACTACTACTACTATTAATTCTACTACTACTACCACTACTACTAAAACTACTATTAATACTAATACTAGTAACAAAACTGCTGCTAATACTGTTGCTGCTATTATTACTGCCACTACTACAACAACTACTAGTGCTACTGCTGCTGCTTCTGATACTACTACTACTACCACTAACAATACTTCTACTTCTACTTCTACTACTACTACTATTACTACTACTACTATAACTACTACTACTACTACTACTACTACTACTATTACTACTACTACTACTACTACAACTACTACTACTACTACTACTACTACTACTACTACTACTACTACTACTGCTGCTGCTGCTGCTGCTGCTGCTGCTGCTTCTAATACTGCTACACATATTGCTGCAGCTACTTCCAGTACTACTACTTCAATTACTATTATTGATACTGCTGCTGCTTCTGAAACTTTTAATACTACTACTACTACTACTACTACTGCTACATCATCATTATCATGACATTATTATCTCAACATCGTCTTCATCATCAACCTTCATTACCATTATCTGCATCATTATCATTATTATCATCATCATCATCATCATCATCATTATCATCATCACCATCAATCATAATCATCATCAATCATCATCAATCGTTTTTGTATGCAGCAACAACAGCATAATCTGTTTAATCAATATCAGTAGCAACAGATGGTGCAGCACTTTAATTATCACAGTCAGCTGTATTAACAGAATTATCTCATAGTCAAATCACTAACAACACAACTGTCATTATAAATATCAACTCAATATTATCATATAATAACCACCACTCCGGGCTAAGACGGAAGCGCGATTGACTAACAATCCAACGGTCATGCGTTCGAATCCCCTCCCGGCCACACTCTGTATATCTATAGACGAATCCCATTGAGACGCAATGTCGTATAACAATTAACACGGAATGAGTGGCTGGGCGGGGACTCGAACGCACGGGCCCTGATTTGAAGATCAAACCGACTAAGCTTAGAGGGTCCGTCTAGCAATATTTTAATAACTGCAAATCGTACATCTACTGTTTAAAATAATCTACATTATTTTGTTTTATGATTTAAGTATGTTTGAACACATTTCCTCCGAAAAGAAATTTATAATATATATTTTAAAATATTGATTTCGTTAATGCTAAACTGCATAATATGTACATGCAATAATAATATTTATAGAACGTAAGTCGTTGAGTTTAAATATATGTTTATAATAAATGCATACATACATCAATGAATAAACGAGTGAGTGAGTGAGTGAGGCGGGGCGAGGCGAGTCTCCTCACATTTATCACGTTAATAAATAACTGTAATACTAATCCGAAAGCTAAAATTTTACCTAAATTCATTTAAAAGTAATTTAATGACGATAAATGCTTATTTAATTAATAGTTATTATCGGTAATAAAAATAAGAAAGGAATTAATACATTTTATTTTAAGTAAGGAATTTTTCTCTTTATCATTTCAACCGTTCCGTCAATATTAGCCGTGAAATCTGTTGTCATTGAATTGGATATTTTATACGGGATGACACGGCTTGCAGTCAGGGGATTATAGATCACTTAGTGTCGCATCGCAGGAGCCATATTTCAGATATTAGAATCGGCTAAAAAATTGACAGATATGCGCCTATGTCTATTTAGATATATTTCTCATTCATTGTTCCTGATTATGAATTTTTCCAAACGAGACTATGTATTATGTTAATTACAAGTTCTAGTACGGTTATGTTATCGAAGATTGTTGAACAATATGTTTTTAATTCCTTGTATACAAAAATCAAACACTTGGTTGGTTTCAGTCCACAATAGCATTCCATCCTGTAGATATGAATCACTAACTGAGTGGAAATTAAGTTATCTCTATACAAGATAATACACGTTTTTGTCCTACATTCAGATAGTGCATCTATTGTGGTGGCTGTTCAATTTAAATATATATATATATATATATATATATTAAAGCAAAACATCTGAAACAGATATTGTGATATTTCTTTTTTATATAAAAAGAGCTTTTAAATTAATAAGGTTGTAGATGATCAATTTTTCGCGTAGGATAAAAACATACGGTCATAGTTATTTTATTTATATTTCTTCATTTTTTAATTTAAAAACGTTTTTACCCAATCTCTCCACATAAAAGTGAAATCTATATTCTTATGATATGTGGTTGAAACGATGGTGTGGTGTTTTTAAATTGTTTATTCAGTTTACGCTGTGATGTCATATCCATGACTTGTAAGGACAACTTTTAGGTTTCCAAAACAAAAACATAATATACTAGTGTACACCAATTTCTGTTAAATAATAAATTAAGAAATCAGACCCCCGTTGATTTTCAAATGCATGAAATCATGAAATAACAGTTTCAAAAGCATATCACGGTAAACTTCCCTATCGGCGGTAAAAAATCAAAAGTCAATGTCCTTCGATCTTCGGGTCGACACAGCGTGCGATCAGGCAATGGGATAATTAGCGATAATTACATTGCTGGAGGGCGTACTTCGCACTGCTTTATTAGGGCTTGTGTTAAAATTTCTTTATAAACATTAACATAATTATGTTACTTTAATTGAAATTATGCAGAATACAGAATAGTTTATTTTGTGTGTTTAAAGTTGTTGTTTTTTTGGCAAGTAAGAAAAGTTGATTATTTAAGAATAAATTGATTGTCATTGTAAACCTATATGACTGATTGATGAGTATACTTTCGGTAACATTATTGATAATGATACTAGTTGATTATCTAAATCATACTAATTGTGTATTTATTTAATAAATTAACTTCATATATTAGGAGATTATACTTTCTTATTTTAATAATTATCTATATTTAATGATCTAGAGGATTGATTAAATTTCTTACTTAATTGTAGATAGGTCGTGTGTTCGAATCCCCGCCCGACAAGTCTCCCGTCCGTAATGATTGATATACGACATTGCGTCTCATTATCATTCATCTCTCACCGCTGATTAAAGTGGGAAAGTTATCAGTTACTTGCGGCGATGGTGTGTGCTCGAGTACTGGTTAACATTTTAGGATTCTAGAAAACAGTGGTTAGGTAAAATGATCGTTTGTTAAACTTCAATGACATAAAAATTATGATTAACTATTCAATCAATCAATCAATCAATCAATCAATCAGTCAATCATAATAAATGGATGGATGGATGGATGGATGGATGGATGGATGGATGGATGGATGGATTGGATGGATGGATGGATGGATGGATGGATGGATGGATGGATGGATTTGGATAGATGAATGAATGAATGAATACTTAAATAAATAAATAAATAAATAAAAAAATAAATAAATAAATAAATAAAAAAATTAATAAATAAATAAATAAATAAATAAATAAATAAATAAATAAATAAATAATTTATTAACCGTATGCAGACCTATGTAAAAAAATTATAAGATAAGCACCGGCCTAGCTGGTTTAGACAATTTGGGTTCATTACATAAACATTAAATTGAGTGCAGGTATTGTTATCAAATCATTACATAAGGCCAACACATTGCTCTTATATAGCGCAAATTCATTTGCTAATAGTATTTATAAGTGAAGTTTTAATCGGTATGTAAGCCTTAATAGAATATAAGTACGTTCATTCGTGTATGGTTACGATAATATATTATTATAACCGTAATGCTATCGTATGCAATCTTATAAACAGCGTATCGACTGTAATGGTCATTATGCACTATTAACAAACTAACTGATGCCATGAATCCCAAACAACATTTAAATATTGTTGGTAGTAGTTATAATTCAATGTTTTATTCAGCACTATGTGTAATAATATAGATGACCAGTCAAGTTCTTATTTACCGTCGCGCTTTAAACTGGTCATTTTGGCGAGCATATATCGATAACCAGATCACACTGCTCTTAATTATGAAATGTGAATTCAAGTGCACCTGCTAAACGTTCTGGTCGCTGATTGGATAAACGCTTAGATTATCCAGTCAGCAACCGGAACGCTTAAGCTAAGCGTTTTGGCTGCTGATTGGATAATCTAAGCGTTTATCCAATCAGCAACCGGAACGCTTACGCTAAGCGTTTTAGTTGCTGACTGGATAAACGCTTAGATAGTCCAATCAGCAACCAAAACGCTTGTTTAATCGTAAGCGTTTAGCGTTCGTTTACTAGGCGTTTCCAACGCGTTTCGGCCCGGTAATAAAACGGCTCCCGTACTGTATATATATATTACAAGTATGTATAACAAGCAGCAAAAAAACACACACACAAAAAAACACAATGCATTCTATTATACAAGCGATATAAATGGTGAAGATTTTTATGTCATTACAATTATATATAAGATATCCACCAGAATGATTGATTTTAACATTTGTTTTATCATGATATAGTTCTAAATTAATCAAAAGACAAAAGTAGCACGAAGAATAAAATATAATTATATTAAAAAGAAATGATCAAGACAAACACAAATTATTACAGAGATCTTTTCAATTCATACATTTGGCTTTTCACCATGTAAAAGTAAAGACATTTTTTTTTCGAAAACCCAGCCTTTAATATCACATATCAAAGAATTATCATACCATGTTTTATTTCTACCAGGTATTCCAAACGGTTTAACAATACGCATTATATAATAAAAAAAATACAGTACAAAAATAGCAATAAAAAAAGGCAAAATATTTCTTTTAGAGATGTGACTTCGCTTTTTGAACAAAAAAAAAGGAAAAGAGAAACAACAGGGAACACCTTTGGCAGTTTGTTCGAACAACTTTCATTTAATTGATGATTGATCTAGGCAACATTTATGAGTAACAGTTGACCCTGTTAATTTTAATTTTTTAAAAACCAAAACAAACAAGTAAAAGGAATTCAATTAAGTAACAATATTACTACAATAAAGATTCATATGTATTGCAATATTTTTCAAATTTTACAAAAGTATCATTTTTTTGCATTTAATTTTTCAATTTGTTATTATTATATTATTTGTGGTTTGTAATTGTTAACTGGTTGTCTTCCATCTAACTTGCACTCATAACTGTAATATTTTGCATGTAGATCACTACCTATCTTTACATTAGTAATGTTTCATCAAACAGTACTCAATGTCGTTCAAACTTGGCAGAATTCACGAATATCTTCTAATGTTCTCATACGTACACAGAAATATGACAACTTCATGCATTTTCAACAAAAAATGATGCCCAACCGATTCACACGTGTCTAATTTCTTTAGCGTAATAATCTTACCGTCATGTAAGGGAGGTTATTCTTAAATGAGACCTTTAAGCAATAATGGTATATACATGTACGTAGAAGGTATTGGTGTATGTGCCATAGGTCTTACCACAACAAATTTGAAAATAAAATTGTGCACAGTGATGAATCGGTTCATATTTAGAGAGAATCGGAGTTGTAATTTGGTCATAAGTCCTGTTGAGAAGTTAGAAATCTCTGAATACAAATTGCTGACACAAGTTATTTCATCATTGTTATTTGTAGTGGCATTTTCTAAATTTATTTCAATGCAATGTCATGAAATAGATCATTGCCTTTTTTACCTTTTAACTGATTTGCCCGCATTAGCGCGAAGAGAATTAGATATTTTTATCAAAATAAAAATATTTTATTTTTGTGTCATTATTTGACACAATACAGGGATGACCGAATAAATGAAGTGGTGTTGGCAGATAGTGAAATAAATTTTCATTGGACTTTAAGAATTAACCCCTCAAATAAAGATAAAAGATATTGTGATTGAAAACTACACACTTGTAAATTTAGTAAAAAAAAAAGAAAAAAAAAAAGAAATCTAAAGTAGTGGCTTTCCTTGCAAAGTTATAAAGTTTGAAGCGAACGCAGCAATTGTTTGGCAGGACCTCGCATTTTCCTAATCAATCCTAATACATTTAGTAAAAAAATGGCATAAGCCTAGTATTTAATATCTAATACGTTAATATCATATTCTTTTAATCACAACTGAGACAAAGCGTATGATTAATGTGACCCATTGTATATGTAATATACAATCCAAATACCTGATAAAATGGTATCAAAATCAATAAACCGGCCTTTCTACGGAATAGGATGTAAAATCTAAAATCTCAACAATTAAAATATTTCATGATAAGGTTCTTGGTGTAATTCAAATGGTAGCGAAAAGAATACATCTATGTGTAGAATAATCAATATAGTTTATCAAGGAATTATATAGAGACGTAAAGGCAATTGATTGATATATTGTGAACGCTCGCGTATTCACGTAAAAAATTCAACAAAATCTCGTTTTTAATTATCTTAACTTCCATTTATCCCATGAATAAAAAAAACAAAATTCTCACATTGCAGAATGAATGAAATTCTCACAAAACAATACCATAACCAGCAAGTTTATAATTGTTGAAGTACTTCTGATTACATGAGTTGTATACTGTAGCTAAAATAACAACAAATTAAGAGAAAATTTACATAAAACCGCAATATCTTTAATTCAAGATCATTTTTCGTTATTGAAACATTAAAAACATCTATGATTACATAAAACTTATATGTTATGTACAAGAAACCAGTTGATTGTTTATTGTAAATGATTTACCAAATAATTAACCCTTGTGTTATTTTATTATCATTTAGTCAGAATGCAAGTTTCCTATCATTCTATACAAGTCCTTGGTTTAATGTCATTAGCAATAGTTATCTTTATTCATTACAAAGGCCTTGATACGCATAAAACACTATAACTATCGACAATGTGAACTGTACCTCAATACCAGTGGTCATAATACGGGGTTATTTCATATATTTACTACTTTGCAAATTTCCTGAATGAAGTGTCAATTTACTACATAGGCTCTCATAATACTTCACTTAACTTAACCCCCATTCATCTTAACTGATGATCTACTTAAGTGGATCAAAAAAGTATTTTACTTACTCGGAGTTTCCTTATACTTATCCAAACGAACAATACGGAAACGGAAACAACAAATATAAATGTTGGGTTAAGCGCAATTTTCAACAGATTTCAGGTTATATATGGCATGTCGTTTTAATTGTGGAGGGTAACCTCAGAATAAACCTGAGTAGAATCACCGTTATTCCGCAATAACTATATTGTATAAAGTTTTTAGAGCAAACGAGACTCAATTCTACGACCTTTGTGGTGAGAGGTAACTGATATTTACCGTACTTGCGGGACTCGAACCTACGACCTTAGTGATGAGAGGTAACTGATATTTACCGAACTTGCGAGACTCGAACCTACGACCTTAGTGGTGAGAGGTAACTGATATTCACCGTACTTGCGAGACTCGAACCTACGACCTTAGTTGTGAGAGGTAACTGATATTCACCGTACTTGCTAGACTCGAACCTACGACCTTAGTGGTGAGAGGTAACTGATATTCACCGTACTTGCGAGACTCGAACCTACGACCTTAGTGGGTTAGAGGGTTGTGAACACTTTAACATAGCCATGTATAAATGTTCTTATAAACTAGTCGCTCATTTACCGCCGTGTACAAGAAGCTCACAATAAATATAATCTTCTGAACATGCTTTTCGCCCCTTTCAGAAGTGATTTAAGAACTTCAAGAATGGTAATACCTCATAATATACATTTTTGGGTTTGAAGTGGGTATAGAAAATTCCTTCCCTTGGATAACTGTTGGTGGTAACGAGGTTCTGGAACGCACCGATAACCCAACAGAAGCTACTTTTCCTTGTATAATCTTTGTGATGTTTAAAGATTTTAATTCAGGATTATTTTTAAAGTTGTACAAGGATATCATAATATTTAATACTATATATGAAATAATACGCCATAACGCGGAAAATTTTTCATGATTGACGTTACGTCATAGCGCGGGGAGGGTAGAATGAGTGCGTATGGGAGCTGTAGGATGAAATATCTGTACCCGGTAAAGATACGCCTTAATCCATATTAGGTATACAAGGAAAGGTGACCATGCTATGTTCATTAATGTTTTATTGCAAGTTATCCTTATTCCTCCAGGATATGGATCTGACTTGTTGATATGTTGTGTTAATATCATTTTATTATCCTTCTCATAATATTTCTTTAGGGAAGTTCTTGGCGGGGCTTATCACACATATAACATTATCATAAACAGTGATGTTATTATTTTTAATTGATTAAATACTTGTTAGTTAGTCAAAAGTGTTCGATATACGTGCCATAAATGATATAGTTTATTGTTTTATAAATCATATTTGGTGCTATAAAGATTTTAATTAAAAAATGAACAGCGTATGTTTGCTTAACAATGATTAACGACGTTTAACAGAACAGAAAAGCGAAAAAAAAAACCCCTCTAAAACAAAGACATTTTTCTATGTTTTTGTTTTATTTGTTTTTGTAGATGGAGCGTGCAGAGCACGTGGTATATTGGTAGAGTGTTGGTACCACGATCTGAAAGTCGCGGGCTCGATCCCCTAGCCTACTGTCATCCTAGACATTTTTAAATGTTCCCAGTCTGGGTCAGAACTTTTTTTTATCACAATTGTTCTTAGTTGTAAGTATTCTTTTCATAGCCAATGTTTACCAAACCTAAAGAGAAGATTTTGTGTCACTGGTCAGGAGATTTATCGCAATTTGAACGTATTACAGGTTATAGGAGGAGACATAGGAATGAATCTGGGTAGAACCAACGTCCTTCCGCAAGTAAATGACATTAATTCCCACTAATTAATTAATTACATGTAATTATCTACAAAATTTATTTAACAAATACCTACCTATAAATATATACACTAGGATAAGTGTCGCATAATCGACTCAACAACTCTTGTATATCATAAGTAGATTTTATTCACATAATTCTCATAAGTTCAAAGTCACAAGCTAACATTTTTTAACTCGCTACTGCTCGTTTAAACTAAACCTAGTCTAACTAACATCTTACTCTGACCGTGGCTAAAACTTAACTGACTGTCCACTCTATGCTAAAACCAGTCCCTGAATGAATAAACAGCTATTCTCTCATTGGACAATTAATTCCTACATTACTATTGGTCAATTAACCAATTACCGATCTTAAAGTCCAGCCCACAATTACCTTGACAGCAATACATCAAGATAACCCTAGGCTATCATTTATCTCCAGTAAACTGTCATCCTATCTCATTAAACTGTCATAGATTCAAGATTCAAGACTTCCTCACTTATACGTACAATGTTTCTCAATACATACATATATCAATATTTTTATTTA
This sequence comes from Panopea generosa, assembly GCA_029582155.1. Classification (NCBI taxonomy): domain Eukaryota; kingdom Metazoa; phylum Mollusca; class Bivalvia; order Adapedonta; family Hiatellidae; genus Panopea; species Panopea generosa. The sequence goes on from CM055900.1 coordinate 1,937,383, forward strand.
TGTCAAATGAAGTATCTTCAATTCTAACATCTCACTAGCATCCCATAATGTTACATAAGACCAGGGATAAAAATATATTCAATATTTACAAACTTGCGTTTTTAAACCCGCTAAATATATGTTAGTTTAGTACATTCTTCGATTGAAAGCATGTTATGGAACAATTAACCATATTCCGAAGTAAAACTCAAACGCTTATGATATTTTATAAAATAAATTTGATATAATAATTGTTGTAAGCTCAGGAAATGCTATCAAAAAGTAATTATTATACTGTCTATTAATCAATTATGAAAACGTGTTATCACGCGTTTGAAATAGTATTGTCAGGTACATTAATACCTCTCACTACACAGTTACGCCCATTTTTCCACACGGTATTCTTTCGATTCTTTCGCTTAAAAAAAAGGCCTTTGTAATTTGGTTTTGAAATATTTTCAAAATGGTCTATAGTGGTTGTGATTTCTTGCCGCAGATGCTTAGAGCAAAAGTTTGCCTAAAATACACTGAAATTAAACATTACTGGTGTTAAAAAAGTGACTTGTGGACTTTTTTTCAAAAATTCTCAGGTGTCACTGCACCCTCTTTTAAAAACAACCTGGTCAACCTACCAGTTAAGGTGCATTTCAATGTGGTTATACGTTCATGCTATGAAAAAAATACTAAAAAAATTCTATGTGGAATTCTTTTTTTACCATGGAAATCCTAGACCTTATTTTATATAGAACTAAAGACAAAATTCAACTGTGAAGTGAAACCTTATATGGATATATTATATCGAGTTTTTAATATATCATAGTACGTATTATGATATCACGTATCTTAAATTAAGATGTAACATATTTTAATGAGTAATTTTACGTATTTTAATATTTTAATATATAAATATATTACGTATTTGAAGATGTGTCCCGTATTTTAATAATTAGGGTATTTGAATGTATGTTTCTACGTATTTAAATGTATGATACAAATAACTAATAACTAAATATATAAACTTACGTATTTGAATGTATGGTATCGCGTATTAAAGTATATGATCTACGTAAATGTATTTACATGTATGAAACCAATTACTTAAATATATGATTTTACGTATTTAAATAAATGATATCGAGTATTTAGATATTGGTAAGTAAAACGACTCATCAAAAAGATAACAAATGCTAATTATACATACATGCTTAATTGTGGTACATTACAATTTGACTAGTTTTTCTACCTCTTATATAATAGCTTTTCAGAATATCACTGTTTTGGCAGTCAGTACGAGGGGCAATTGGAATCTCTTTAGACAAACGCGTTCCCATATAGAAACTTTGCAATTATTTTAAAAGCGATATACACCACAAAAAAGAGCGGCTTTTTATCAACGAGATTCTCGTGATTTTATGTGATTTTACTGAAATTCGTGCATTCGGACCGGATTTACGTTAATTTGAACTATTGTCACTCAGTACACTGGCCATATCTTAATGTTAAATGAAGACAGTATTAAAAACAGTTATTTATCCGAAGAGGTCATCCGAAATAAAGCGATGTAAGGTTTTGAGTAGTACTACCCATTACACAACTCTGGATCAAGTTTGATGATTCTAGGCGCTGTTGAACATAAAATGAAAGGAAAAACCAACCTAAACCTAAGTAAAAAAGAATCAATCGTCGCGATTTGAAAAGAAATCATGTAAGATTATGCAGATATTCGCGGAAAGAACGAGTGAATTTAAGTTAAATTATATAAAATAAAAAGTTACCTGCCTTACAAATAAGTATTTTGACCAACGTAGAGCAAAAGAAGAGTTTAGGAATATAGAAATGTTGATCATTTAAACCCCTGGTGCGAGCATGTGTCTTATCAGTTAAACGGCCGACATCTTCTTTTATTTTGAAAGTACTCCTAGGGAGGAGATAATTCTTTTTTCTTTTCCGTGGTTTAGATAGCTAAATCAGCCTGCTTTATACATACCTTGTTATCTATTAGACATAATAGCATAGGCATATCAGGAAGCGGGTTCAACTTTGATCTTTACTCCGTACGAGAGGTGGGGAGGTGGCATCTCCGCGAATTGAAAACCTTTCATTGAACAAACATTTTGTTCACAAATCTCAAGTGGAGAACAAAGTTTGTATTTTTCACTATTTTCGTCAGAAATACTGCCATTATGCAATATCTGGATATCCCGGAGCAGGGTTTCGACCCATCATCGAATCTCTGTATTCGCCAGTGTTTAACTTCTGAGTCAGCATGTAGCTGAAAAAAGTCGTGGTTTGTAGTCTTATCCGCAACTTTCGGCAAGCGCCTTCGATAAAGTCAAATTCAATAAGAACGGTTTATGTACAATTCAAATGTAGATAAGTTCAATTCAGTTGAAGACAAGTTAAATTCAATTCAATTGTACTCATCTTTTAATAATAGGAACAACGAGTTTTTGAGACACAGATTGCAACCGAAAATGAAACAAATCCTTTATTTCGAATATCCCTAAACATATATAATGCTTGTCTTTTTTAATTTTAAAATTATTCTTTCAATTTCATACAGTTAGTCTTACATACTTTGTATCATTTTCAGATTAAATCTCAATGTTAGGTTTTGCTTTGCCAATTAGGACAAATTCGACATGTAAATGGTACATGCCTTTATCCAACGCTCGCATTGGATGTCACACGATACATGCTACAGTTAACCCTTGTGCCAGAGGAACCCATAACAGTAACAAATGGTGAGCTCATGATACTATACAAAAGCATGTACATCTCATGGGTAGTTTTTCCATGGCCAAAAAAAAAATGGAACTTATTTCAAATATCGTCCGATAATGAGCCATGAAAAAACGGTTATTATATGATTGTAAAGATCCATGTAAACATGAGGTTTGATTCAAATAATCTTGACCCACAAACTCTCATTACTGGTATAAAGAAACACTTAAAACAACATTGGTATATTCAAAGTAACGGTTCTCCTATCAAGGCAGAACAGTATATATCAAACCAGGTCACGATGTACAAAATTCAATCCGAAATTAACTCTCTCGCCTAACTCTGCTTTGTATTACTTTATTAAGAAGAGATACAGAAGATATTCCCCAAGGCCTGAAGGCACCAAATATTACCAAATTTACGAAGACTTATCCATGTTTAAACTTCCAATATATATCACGAGAATGTTTTTATGCCATCAGATAGAATTGAACGTTTCAGAGTTCACAATACGGGCGCAAGGGAGACTAATGTTTTACAAAAATATATCGACGAATCTCAATGAAAGTGAGTTCGTGCTGATCGACAACGACGTGTATAACATTACTTCAAGAATATGTTTTTTTGACTCCGGGTTAACAGTACAATCTTCGACAGTGGCAAATCTAGGTTCTGGAACTTTCATTTCTAAGTGATTTATATGCTTCATTTTGCTAGTCATGTTCCGCTAAATAAAGCATTACATTGAATATGCAGGTCCGGAACTACACAGGGCTCACTGAAATAGTTTGCCGCGGTATAAATTTTAGAACCATCTGTAATGAATATATACTATATCACTATTTATACAACTGCCTACAGGTGTTTGTTTGACTTTTATTAATCTGTTTTTGTGGGAATGTAACAAGTGTCCATTGCTATTTATCATATGTATATTGACACAGAGTAATGTTTATTGTACCATGCTTTGCATGTTAAATGCTTTTATTTTCTCAAAGGTATTTTTTTAAAATCTAAAATCAATGTCGATACATTACTGGATGACTTTGAAAAAAGCTTTACAAAACAAAGGGAGTTAAACGTGTGTGTTTTATTATCTGAACATTGTCATGGATTACCTCTGCACGCATAAACTACTGCATACTGATTGAATGACTCTGTAAAATCTTGATAACACCGTGTATAGTACAATATGTACGAGGCTAAAACTGACCGTTCATGATTATGCGTGCATGAAAAGTAAACGACACATTTTTATAGGTTCAATGGAGGAATAACGTCGTGAATGAACATGTTATGTTATATGCGAATGTGTAATTAGAGGCAGTCGAACTTTATGTTATAAGGTTGATGGCTCAATTTATTAAGTGTAGATGGGATATATCAATGTATTGTGTAATCGTCTGGTATTTCATGATATAAAACAAATGTCCCCTACACTTTTCTGCAAATGCCATGCAAAAGTTTCACATTATAAAAAATCGCAAAATTTACGTAAACGTTTTTATTCTTATATTTTCTTTAAATGGATTATAATACATATTTATAATATATATATTGTATCTTATTTCAAAAGTTGGATATAATCGCTACCACTGCTAGAAGATAACAAAAAAGTACTGGACGATAACAACGAAGTTAACGATACCAGCTAAAGTAACTTGCTGTTGAACGGGATACAACAACAGTATGAATTGTCAACTTGCAATTTAATGCACTATTGTTTCAATTATACTATGTTATTTGTGCCAATCAAAAAATCCAATTTTGGTCAGGTCTGCTCTATAAGAATTCAATTCCTCGTTTGTCGGCGCTCTCATTGGTGACCTTGAAGGTCCAAGGTCCAGGCCAATTAGGGTCATTATCACTTTAAGTGCTGCCACATTATTCCCAAGAATGTCTCCTGAAGCGGAAAGAACGATTTTTTTATTTATGATTTTCATAAATAACTCAATTTGACATATACACCACATGTGTATATGCATGCGTAATGTTTTTAATGACAAATCATTTATTGGACGTGTTATACATATAGTTATAAATTTACGTTTTGAATAACAGCAAAATCAACTGTATGCTGTTGATATTCAAATGTGTTTATTATTAGTCTTGGTTCTCCGTAGATATGTTGTCTAAACTGCTATGATAAGATTCGTGGCGTGAAAAAAGTTTGCTAGTAACTTGCGGAAAGGCAGTGGTTCTGCTCAGATTCATTCTGAGGTCTTATCCCACTAATACCCTTAAATTGTATATATACCAGCTATAAAAAACATTGTCTTAAAAAAATAATTATTTGAATGCAATGCAGCTAGTATATGAACTTTTGTTTTCGCTTTTCAATAACCATTCAGCATAGTTATACAGCATCAGAAACGAAGGCTGGTGCATACAGAACTATTGTAGTTGCCCATTCGGCGAATATTCAATTATATCTATATCATGGAAGTTACATATTAACAATGTTTCATTCGTTTCTATCTTTTTCTACTAATATGCGCGAAGTAACATGTGTTAGTAATGTAATTTAGATTCACTGAGAAAGGAAAATGACACTCGGTTTGAATACTCGGTTTTCTTTGAGGGATGATGAAAGAAACTACAAACTACTATCACGCCATCTGTTGTGAAATTTACTCACCGTATTTATACATGACCTTACACGTTTGTTGCGTCCTATACTGGTCCTCCCTTGCTTCCAAAATTTTACCATTTGCCGTGTTTTTGAGAACTCTATTCAACAATACAGGCATAAAGTTATGTGTGCTTCCTACGGCGCCATCGGCTCCCATCACCATTCCCGCCATCAGTTTCTGATAAGTCAAACATGACAATAACAATGTTTAAAAAAAACAAAGAAAATACTCAATAAATTCGAGTCTCCTTTTTTCAAAGTTGTCTTCAGTGCTTCATTTAGATATTTTAATCCGAGACATCATAAATAAAGATTCATTGAAACTATTTAACGCAACAAAATAAGAAAATGGCAGAGTTGATTTTTTAGAATTCGTCTTTAGAAGTAACCAAACATAATCTTCCCATATCTTATTATAGTTTTGACTGTTTGACACGATACTGGTCTTTCTTGGCAACCAGTATTTTGCCTTCGTCAATGTTTCTCAATATTTTATTCACTAGTACTGGCATCAAGTTTTACGTGCTGCCAACGGCACCGTCTGACCCCCATTACCATTCCCGCCACGATTCTCTGCCAAAACAAACAGCTTCGTGAAGAAATATTATGTTGAACCGTGAGCTTTGAAAATTAAACATTCCACTATATTTAGATTTACGTGATACATGTAGCAAAACGTTACTGTAAGCAACAAAACAGTATATATATATGAGTAGGATCCAGTTGTTGATTCATGACTACTCACATGCTGTATAAAGGACAGATTTATAAACCCGTTTGATTATAGAGATACAGTGAATTCATTTATATTTAATTTCATAAAGGGAGGTATTAATATGCAAAACAACGGAATTTACGATTTTTGGGATCTTTTCAGATGTTCATTCACAATGCATAATATATATATGGAGATAATTGTTTGTGAATAATCAAGACATAATTATATGTACAGACCAGATTACAGCGAGCGCGCTTAGCTACAAAGCAATCAAAGCCTCTGCCAAACCAATAAATTTGTTCTCGACCATGACTAATATACTATGGACAGGACTTACAATTTACATACATGAACTGATAGCTTGATAGGAGTAGGATCCAGTTTAGGATTCAAGACTACTCACATGGTATATAAAGGACATATATATAAACCCGTTGGATCATAGAGATACAGTGAATTCATATATATTTAATTTCATAAAGAGAGGTAAATACATTCACAACAACGGAATTTAAGATTGTTGGGAACTTTTCAGATGCTCATTCACAATGCATAATATATATATGGAGATAATTATTTGTGAATAAACCAAGACATAAATGCACAGACCAGACTACGACGAGCGCGCCTAGCTACAATGCAAACCTTAGACACAATGTTAAGGCCTCTGCCAAACCAATACATTTGGTGTCGACCATGACTTATATTCTATGGATTTACACGCAACACATCTGGACTGGACGGACAATTCACACGCACACACACACACACACACACACACACACACACACACACACACACACACACATTCACACACATTTATATATATATATATATATATACATATACCAGAGGAGTCCAAACGTTTTAATGTTTGCAAATGAGAAATTTGGATAAGTTAAAATTAGATTTTGGTCTAGCATGTTTGATAACACATGAACTGCTAACAACTACAGTTCTAAATGGGTTCCCAAAGTTTTGGTTTGTTTAATGATAAGATTCGATTTGATTGTTCTTGGATAAAAAAAGGAACATTAGCAATACGTTGTCTAAAATGTTTTATATTGTTAGTTGAAGTTTGTAAAAAGGCCTATGGAAAATAGATTATTGCAACGCAACATGTAAATTCTCTCAAAACAACACCATTACCAGAAATGTGTGTTTAAAATTGTTGAAGTACTGGTCCTAAAATAACGATATATTACGATAAATTTTCCTTCAAACCTCAATATCTTTAATTCAAGATCATTTTGTGTGATCCAAACAAGTTTAAACATCTAAGATTACATACAACTTATAGATTATGTACAAGAAATCAGTTGACTGTGAATCATGAATAATAAGTTTGCAAATAATTAACACTTCGTGTGCTATTTCATCAAAATTCAGCCAGTAGATGCAAGTTTCCTATCCTTCTATATATTAAGTCCTTGATTAAACGAATAACCAAATCGGTAGTGGATGTGTATAATACATCAGTTAAGGCCCGTTTACATTTCGCTGCAATGAAAGCAATAAATCATCTTGGTATACATAACTAAACATAGTGAAATATAATGTAGATCGTGAGTTCAGTCCTCCGACCATGGCTATGTGTAGAGTATTTCAGCAAGACAAATTTCCTGCGAAACTGTTTCTGCTAAAGAATACTTCGTTCGAGCGTGATTTGTATAAGTTGTAATAACTTGTTTCGCAATCGAAGTAAAATAAGTAAGTTTAAACAAATCATAATGTGAATTACAAAATGGCCGACAATATCATAAAAACCAAAGCAGCAAAATTGCACATTTTGCGGTAAATATAATGATTAAGAACTACAAAATGAGGAATGTTCATAATTTAATTGTCATTGAATAAGTTGATAGGTATTGAAGTTAAGTCTAAAATAAACGAATTTAAAATGAATAGAGGGAAACCAAACACTAACAAGCACAGCTGACAAATAGATAACTGGCGTCGTTCTTCACAAAAAATGCAATTGTCATTTTGGTTAAAAATGGTTATATTTTTATCGAGAAAAGAATATGTAAGATAAATCTTCACCTATATAACGCATTAGTTCAAATTGTGTTATAGGAAAAAATGAATTAAGTGTAGTATTGCAGCTATCGTGAGATTAATAATATTGATATTAGGATACTCTTGTTAAAATTTACGATATGCGGTGATTAATCGAACTTTTGACATGTTTAAAAAGTACTATGTTTTACTTATTTCGATTAACTTAAGTAAAATCTCGGATGCCAAAGAAACTATCATTTACCTCATCACAGCCGTATACTAGATTGAATGTCTTGTCTTCTCTGTTTGGGGCGGTAACATGAACACAGCCGATTAGATCCACCAAGTCTTTGGAGGAGAATTTCACGCCAACTAAGGATGGAATTTCCTTTGCTGCCTCTATTAAGAAATCTTCCACACAAGCTGAAATGACAAATGGTTTTATGGCACATGTTGTGTATGCAATTGTTGCAGGAATGTCGAGCAACAGACGTTTTGAAATACGTGCATTCCATTTTATTATAACTGATCAAAATGTATGCTTATTTCATACTTGGTTTAAGATTATCATAAAACTATTGACAAAAAATTGGATTTACTTGACTTGCAATTTCATCAACATAATTATCAATTAAGTTGCAGTATGTATCAGCGATTCAAATTTAAGATTCCATGAGCAAGACACTTGTCAGCACATACTTGATATTGGTTTGTACTCTAGAAAGTCTTTCAGAATGAATTTAAACTAACTTACGTTCAACCCCTGTCGCTCCTGGAAGGTGATAAAAGTAGAACGGAAGTTCGGGAGCTGCCCCAGCAACCTCTTTACAATACTTGATTAAATAATCTGAAAAATAAAACAGTTGGTGTTACGCGACGTTAAAGAGACATACAGCAATTTTGAAATGTTTAACCTGACACTGTTTGTGAAAATTTTATTCATAGCTGATGCATAATTAAAATTGCAGTAGAAATATCCCTAAATGTATTCAGTCCTCGAGTTTGTTTATGTCTTAAAATGGGGCATAACTCCAGTAAATATTTGAAAGTCTGTTCATCAGCTTTTATCGGTATGATAGAAGTAACTACATAAAGGTTTTATAGATATAGTATTTTAAAATGATTACATAATAAATGAAGTTTGAGAAAGTATAAATTTTAGAATACCACCTTATTATGGTTATACGTCCATGTGTTAATATTATGAGTAAAACATGTAGATTACTACCTCATTATGGTTATACGTCCATGTGATAATATTATGTGTAGAACTTGTAGATTACTACCTAATTATGGTTATAAGTCCATGTGTAAAGGTTATTTGTAAACTTGTAGATTACTACCTCATTATGGTTATACGTCCATGTGTAAACATTATGTGTAGAACATGTAGATTACTACCTCATTGTGGTTATACGTCCATATGTAAAGATTATGTGCAGAACTTGTAGATTACTACCTCATTGTGGTTATACGTCCATGTGTAAAATTATGTATACAACTTGTAGATTACTACCTCATTATGGTTATACATCCATGTATAAAGATTATGTGTAGGTCTCGTAGATTACTACCTCATTATGGTTATACGTCCATATGTTAGTATTATGTGTATAACATGTAGATTACTACTTCATTATGGTTATACGTCCATGTGTTAGTATTATGTGTAGAACTTGTAAATTACTACCTAATTTTTGTTATACGTCATTGTGTTAATATTATGTGTATAACATGTAGATTAGTACCTCATTATGGTTATACGTCCATGTGTTAGTATAATGTGCAGAACTTGTAGATTACTACCTCATTATGGTTAAACATCCACGTATAAAGATTATGTGTAGGTCTTGTAGATTTCTACTTCATTATGGTTATACGTCCATGTGTAAAGATTGGTATAATACGCGAACACATATAAATTTAATTTCATTATTGCATGTTGTCCCTTTAAATGGAATATGACTATCTAGTCATGATGATTCCTAAGAGTGAGTAAAGTATGCCTTAATGTGAGTTTGTATTTTCCCGATAGATATATAAAAAGAGATGAATGTATAGCTAACAACAGACGTAGCATTCAATCACGAAATTATAAAATAATTGTATATATATTAGAACAATAATATAAGAAAGTAAAATACACATATACAGAATACGTGACAACAACGAACATAGCTTTGCATCAATCAGTAGAAAAAATACAACTGGGAACATTAATGTGATTTACGGATGCACCAACTTCACCACTTCCTTCCCGTCGTCACATCATAAAACGAGTGTAAATAAAGATCCCGCTAGAATAATATTTTACAAATACGAAATTGTTTAATTACCTATTGTCTTTGGTTTAAAGAACAGAGGCGGTACAGAAGCGATGGCATCGGCGCCGACTGAAACGGCATGGTGTACCTATGTAAACAAGTATGGGGCAATATTATATCAAACTTCACTGTTTGTTATATTTAGAAATACATTGATGTAAACAACTTGTATAAATAATTCCATTTGTTTTTGAGCTCAACTGAAACAATCGGAAATGAACAAAGTCTCAGAAATTTAATATTACGTTGTACGAAAGAGCTGTAACGTAAAGATCTAGACTAAAGCAAATTCCCGGAGAATTCTCCGATTTCTTTGAAATGGACCATTGAATTTGTTTAATTATATATATAACATATAATAATTTGTCACTAATTATGTTCTATGAATTAGCAATAGTAGCAATAGTATGTACGTACCATTGCGATAGTGTCGTGCAAATTCAGAGCACCAACCTGTACTACAATTTGCTTTATTCTTCCACTAAAACATAAAACATAAACAGTGTATTTCCATACAAAGTAAGTACATGTGTGCACTATTATACTATGAAACAAGTTAACCGTTTAATCAACCATTGTTTTACGGTTTGTCTTTAGACTCTAGCGACTATAGCACACATTGTCTTTCGTGCGTTTAGCTAAAATTGAAGACAATTAATTCTGAAAATGATTCATGTCTATTTTAGATATTGAATGTATAATAAAATTCGATATCCAAAAATTCAAAAAAAGAATGATATACAAATATACAAAAAAGACAACATGGATCGCCGCATTTGGACGAACAGTAGCTAAACTGATTAGAATAAACTTGGTTTACGGGTGTACCAAACCTTGTTCACCTCCCCATTGTCACATCCAATCAAACAGACTTCATTCTTACAAATATGCAGCAAGGAAAAACATCTATGTGGTGTATAGCACAAATAAGTTTAACATTGTTAAAACCTTACCTAGTTAATTACAGTGACATGTATCGAAAAACCCAGAGACTCCGTGAACACAAACCTCTGACGCAGTTAATTACAGTGGCATAGACTCCGTGAAAACTTACCTCTGACGTAGAATTACTGTGGCATGTACCGATATACCCACAGACTCCGTGAACTCACCTCGGACGTAGTTAATTACAGTGGCATGTACCAATATACCCATAGACTCCGTGAACTCACCTCGGACGTAGTTAATTACAGTGGCATGTACCAATATACCCATAGACTCCGTGAACTCACCTCGGACGTAGTTAATTACAGTAGCATGTATCGATATACCCATAGACTACGTGAACTCACCTCGGACGTAGTTAATTACAGTGGCATGTACCGATATACCCATAGACTCCGCGAACTCACCTCAGACGTACTTAATTACAGTAGCATGTATCGATATACCCATAGACTCCACGAACTAACCTTCCTTTGCCGACCTCTATCCACTTCTCTACTATCTTCATACGTTCTTCAAGAGTCAATGAAAATCCTTCTCCTGTTGTTCCATTTACTGTGATAACAAAGAACAGTTAAATTTATCAAATTGACAGGGCGATATTTACTGTGATAACAAAGGATCGTAACATTGAACAAATGATTACATAAAAATTGATCAAACTGGCAAGGCGATATTAACTGTGATGACGATTACAGTAAAACTGATCAAATTAGCAAGTGATATCAACTGTGTTGACGATTCAGTACAGTAACATTGATCAAATTGGCAAGGCGATATCAACTGTGATAACGATTACAGTAAAATTGATCAAATTGGCAAGTCGATATTAAATGTGATGACGATTTCAGTAAAATTGATAAAATTGGCAAGGCGATATCAACTGTGGTGACGATTACAGTAAAATGGATCAAATTGGGAAGGCGATATCAACTGTAATGACGATTACAGTAAAATTGATCAAATTGGCATGGCGGTATTGACTGTGATAACGATAACAGAAAAATTTATCAAATTGGCAAGGCGATATTAACTGTGATAACAAAAATCGTTAAGACCGTAATGACTGTAACGATGACGTGGCGATACTTACTGTGAAATCCAAGGACCGTTACAATGGTCAAACTGAGAATGCGACATTTAAAGAATATAAACATTTCATTAAAGTTCCGTATCACTATATATATTTAAAAAAAAAACAATACAATATCAAATAATACATAAACTACAAACTGTATATCTGTGTTATCCCATTATCAGCCAGATATTGACAGTATGGTTCTATCTTGTCGTAGTCCACTTCACTGAAATAAAACAACGATTCACTTGATATAGTTGAAATATTAAGTTTTTATCACATATCTTATGACCTCGGGGTAAGTAATATCAATTTAATATATGTTTTGATGATTTACTGGCGAATGACGTCAACCATTATACAATCCAATATTCTCCGTATAGCTCGACTCTCGTGAGTAGAAAAAAATGTAAATGTCGTCAAAAAATCATTGAAAAATCTTACGACGTACGGGAACTTAGATGTTCGTTGTTATCCAGTTATAGTGTCGTAAAACATGATGTTTTTCTCCTTCATCAGAGAGGTGACAAGAACAATAAATGAATAATGTTCCTTTTTATTAGGTAAAGATAAAAACTGAATCTCACGTTTATTCGTATTTATTATCAAATTTATTAAATATTTTGGCATAAACGATGTAATGCTCGACATATACGTGTAATATGTTTACAACATCCGTGATGAATGCAAAATCCTCTGTAAACATTTCTACTCATAATTATTGAGGTATCATTACAATACGATAGCGACATCACCACCACCAAAAAAGAACAATCGGTGGTATAGTTTCAGTTTTTGTTTTCCATTTTCAGCAGCCCTTTTACGTGTATTGATAAACTTGGTAACTCTTTAGATTGACTTTTAACAGTGTGTAACGTACCCATCCGGTGTCATGGGTGTGAATGTAGCAGGAACCAATCCCTCCAGCTTGAAGTTACTTATCTGAAACAAAACAGATGCCGCGTAGATAAAAAGATATGGGCACTTTTGTTCAACATCAGAAGCGCTATAACATGTCGAACTGGTTCACAGACAATTATAATTGTTCTTAAGGACCATGGTTTAAATTAATTTATTTTAGTTCGATTGAGAAGTAAGCTTATAACTTCAGTGACTCGCTCTCGATTCCTTTTCCTGATGGATGTAATAAAATATGAATTCGACCAAATGATATAACCTGACGAACTGGTCCACAAACAATTAAAACTGTTCTTAAGGACCATTGTTTAAATTAATTTATATTAGTTCGATTGAGAAGTAAGCTTATAGCTTTTGAGTCGCTCTCGATTCCTTTTCCTGATGGATGTTATAAAATATAAATTCGTGTATATGATATAACATGGCAAACTGTTTCACAGACAAATATAAGTATTCTTAATGAATATGGTTTAAATTAATTTATTTTAATTCGATTGAGAAGTAAGCATAGCGCTTTTGTGATTCGCTCTCGATTCCTTTTCCTGATGGATGTTATAAAATATAAATTGGTTCATATGATATAACGTGATGTTAAAAGTAACTTTACTTTCGACTTTATTTAATATAATTATGCCGCGATGGCCAAAATGGGACACCGTACCAAAGGTATGTGCATGCTATTTAATTTTATAATTGAAATTCTGTTTTTAAGTTCACCACTCCGTTAAATATATCGTTTTAGTCACATTTAAGCTTATTTGAAAGTCCAAATCAACCGAATTTATAAAATTTAATGTTTATGTTATTAATTTTATTTAATTTGACAACAACTTTATTTTTTAGACAATAATAGCAAGCATTCCAGATATACTGCCCGACATCCGCGCTGGTCAATTAATTATGGTTACATTCGAATATTTTGTTTTTTTTAAACAAAACAAAAGTTAACTTCATATTGTACATTGTAATTTGTATTAAATTGCAATAGTTTTTTTTGTCTAAATGAGAATATAAATACATACTTTGCTCATGTTGGCACATTCGGGTCCACACGTTTACTTCCACTAAAGAGATGTGTTCACATTAACACTGTAATGGACACGTCATTATACTATCGGTGAAGCTCTTATCACTTTGTTATAGACATAAGATGAAATCTCCGTCTTATTATCTCAATTTTGTTTGAACAGATAGCGTATTAGGTCTATATAATCAACTTTAAGATATTCATAAACAAGTCCAACACTCTACACCTCATATATATATATGTATGTTAAATGACTCATATGTTAAGTGATGTTACATATATACAATACGATTACATTAACTGACAAACACTATATGAGGGGAAGATATCATTTTGACATAATCTCCCAACACGGGCAACACAACTAAACACAAACGCATACATATACGTACATATATACGTACACGCAAATACATTCTCGCACATTTAGGCAGAGCGCATTATTAAATACAAACATCCGCCATACGTAATGGAGAATTAATTTACACAAGTAATATGTCTTTGTATATTTTCATATTAAGTATGTGTTGAGGCCCTCTAGAATAGTGATCACAGCACACACATGTTTACAGGCTCAATAACTTACTGGTGCACGTGAAATATGATTGTTTAAGTTCTCCAGTGACAATCATTTGTTGTACGTTGTTTGTACTTAATACTATGATTATTCTATGTTTTAAATGTATTTATCACATATTTTATAGTGCAGGAGTGTAATTAACCTGACATTAATATGACATATTTTTAATATTAATTTATTGTAATATTATTACCGACTTATCGTTCGACGTTTTACGTATAACTCGGCTCTCGTACGTTAAATGCCGAAGAACATTCCCACTTGCCCGATCTTATAAATGACGTCGATTTGTCATGATAAAATTACGTAAAATTCAGACGTTACGTCATTCGATGACTGACGGAAATTGATATGCACAATTGTGTCTCTTTTTTATAGAGGTGATCTGAAAATTTAATGATAACTGTACGTAATTTAGGTTTATACGTTCTCACTTATTATTGAACTCATTGGCAAAATATGATGTTCGGCAGAGCATAGCTTAATAAAGATCTAGTCTCGCCAACTCCTGTAATAAATTCAATTATAAATACGTTCTCGTGCACATGGGAAAATTTGAATAAAAGAACCAGAGCAATATTTCCCAATATTTGCTATAAATGAGCCCTCTGAGTAGGGTTTCAAGTTCATATAAACGGGTAACCGGGTTAAGGTCCATTGTAGCCTAATACGTGGACTTGGATTTTTAAATGGAAATGTTATAGCAAACAAGAACATTTTTTCTCCCTTTTTTTTCGCATCATTCAATTTGTTCTTATATCTGAAGCTTTGTTTAATCATAGTAAATCTTTAAGAAGGTTACTCATCCGGAACGTCTATACTTTCTGACATGCACAAGTGAAATATTTTTATAACTTTTGACCTTGACGTGTACTGCATCAGTTTTCAGCAGACGTGTTTGGAATCGATATTCGTAAACAAGCCTAGCGTTTCTCGAAGTTTTACGTAAACTGAAAGATGGACATAGTGAGAAAAACATTTCTTTCAGGTCTTTATCATAAAATGACTTTCGTACTTGTATCGGAAGCATTTATTTGTTTTTCATTGCATTCAATGACCACATTGATACTGTTTGTGTGGCGGCAGTTGAATAAGGCGTGCTTTGCATTTGCAATTCCTGGAAGTGATCGAATTCAGGTAATTACCGAAAACAGGTTCCGACACCATACACAAACATATATATCTCTGATTTTCACAGTAAAAAAATCCATATAGAATCTTTTTTCATTGCAGGATTGTATCCGCACATAAAACTGCACTATAACTGGTAAGTTGACCAGCTTTAGTCTTATATTTGCTGTGACACCCTAAGAGATTTTGAGAAAGAAGTCTTAAAATGCTCATTAGTATATGCATCTGTTAAAATGCTATAAAAGTCACTTTTTAACACTAGCGATATCTTGTATATGCGTTTGCTCATCTAATACAGCAATAACTCATAGCCCACTTTTTTTAAGTGTAAGAATATTTCTTCCGTGACTAAAGAAGGGACGCAACACTGGGTATTCCTATAAGATGTATTAAGATGAAAAGTGAATCCCAACCGAGACTAACTTCAAGTACCCATGTACAGAGGCAAAACGTAGTAGAGAGTTTATTCCATCCTACTAGTGTCAGCGCGGGAGTCCACCGTAATAGTGATCTCGAAAGCACACACTGTTGCATTCTACAGTCTTGTGCATGGTAAGGATAACAGCCTCATCGGGATTCAAATATGATACTTCGTGAAATGCTTTTATTAAAGAAACACAAACAAGAAACTTAAATTAAACTATAAGATACATTAAAGATGTCATTCTCCACCAAGTTCCACTCCATATACCAATGTACTGTTGGTAAGACGTAGGGGAGAGTGTGTGCTTTCCCGCTAATGTCAGTACGTGGGAGGATCCGCCTTAAAATGTGATATCTAAAACATTAACTACTACACTATAGTCAGCGTTAAGGATAAAAAAGTTTCATAGGGATTCAAATATGGTACCTCATGCATCGAAAGTCAATACCCCACCTTCCTCGATTTAGGGCTTATTAATAAATGAATGAACAATTTGTAAATTGCCCACGACTATGAATAAAATCTCATTGTATGGATATAGTACCATAAATTCAAAATGTGTGATCCTGTCAAAAATATTCAGGTTCGTGAAATCCACTCAAACATAAGTGTTTACATTATCATAAGCTCAATCACAACTGTTTACATTATCACAAGCTCAAACACAACTGTTTACTGTACCTAAAGCCAAAATTCAACTGTTTACAATATCACAAGCTTAAACACAACTGTTTACAATACCACAAGCTCAATCACAACTATTTACAATATCACAAGCTCAATCACAACTGTTTACAATATCACAAGCTCAAACACAACTGTTTACAATATCACAAACTCGAACACAACTGTTTACAATATCACACGCTAAAACACAACTGTTTACAATAGCACAATCTGAAACACAACTGTTTACAACATCACACGCTAAAACACAACTGTTTACAATATTACAAGCACTGGACAGGAATAATTAGTAGGCAGCTACAGAGACCTTATTACAAAAATATGTTTATCTGTCTCGGACAGCTACGAGTTTTTAATCAAAATATATTGGGGGCTGAGGTGCAGCATGTACGTCCATCTAAACCTCCGAATCAACATTTAGCCAACTGATCTGATATATTCATTATTAACGTATCATTTAAAAATTCTACGAGCCTAAAGGTATTGTTATTATATTTTCAAGTTGTCCCAACTTTCTACATGTATGTTTCGTTCGTATATTAATCTGTAGAAGTAAGAATTGGGTTCACCTGAGTGAAGTGGTCATGCAGGTTGTTGTGTTGGAAAACAATTTATTTGTGTGTTTTTTTCCCAATATTCTAGTCAATGAAAACAGTTTTGAATTCTAAAATGATATGCTATGGTCAAAATGTTTATGAAAACAAAAAAAAACAACAATAAAAAACAACAACACGACCACAGTATACATGTATATCACAACAATATAATACTACCACACCTTACCCATTACTTTATTTTATACACACCTGGTATTTTACACTTCATACATTCAATCAAGATAGTTTCGCCTTAAATTATATATTGCACATTGTTCTAAACCTACTTACATGATCCCATTGCAGTAAATAAACTTAGATCGACTTGAAATCAGATATATACCTACCTACGGCTCGTTAGGTTTGTATAAATACTCGTAACTTACCTGATACGCTACAGGACAAAACTATATATATGATGAATGTGTTTATCTGACACTTCATCAAAGTCGACACTTTGCTTCCTTCTACAAGATAAATATCAATGCTTGTTTGGTAAACTAAACTAAAGAACGCAAAAAGATGAAACATCTCAGAGTTTTATTTCACGTCCCGCACATTCCGCTGTTGTTTAAACTATGTAATGTTTAAAGCTATATATGGAAAACATTTTACTACTCTGCATTATTATTTTCTTTTTCAGACGTATTCAATTTCTATTTTCAAAATTATTATACACTTATCTTATTGACTAAAACTTTACAATTTTCCATCGTTATACATACAAATGATATTATATACGCCAGATATAGGTAGATATAGACATAATGAACATAAGTAAAAGTATAGTATATAGTTCTCTGTCTTTAACATGATATAGTAAGTTTCATATAAAAAAAACAAATAGCATATGATTCACTCACAGTATTTTATCGAATCATTTACAGGCAGATTTAGGGAAAAGGGTGGGGGTGGTTGAGGTGCACCGCGTTCGCAGCTTCCTTATATCCGCCGTTGCACATGGAAAGGATAGAATATTATTAACAAGTGAAAACGTGCTTTTTACCTAAACATAATTTTTTTTACCTTATTGTTTAACAACTATAGATCTTATTCAACATATATATCAACGAAAACAAAAGTATATATATATATATTATAAAATATACATCGTAAAATACATTTGAATTCACTGTATATTCATGATCCAACGGGTTCCTATTTCTGTCCTTTATATAGCATGTGAGTAGGCATGAATCCTTAACTGGATTCTTCACATATAAATCTATCAGTTCATGTACGTAAATTGCTCGTGCAATCCAGATGTGTTGCATGTACATCCATAGTATATAAATCATGGTTGACACCAATTTTTTGATATTCTGTCTATGGTTTGCATTGTAGCTAGGCGGTCGCCGTTGTCTGGTCTGTACATTTATGTCTGGTCATTCACAGATAATTATTTCCATATTTATATACTGAGCAAAATAAGAAACTTTACATCCAGTTCAATTCAAATTTACTGTAGTTCTGTTCTTACGTTGATAGTGATTGTTACCAAAAATAAAATGCATTCATTTGTCAATGTAATGAGCGTTATAAAATGAATACCGATTGCCGCATTTTCGTGTGACGACGTTTAAAACACGCCTGGGGTCATTTTCAAATATCTTGGAATAAGCATCTTAGTCACAGATAAGGTTAACCGATGATTTCCATCGATGTATGCTTATACTATCGCGGTAATTTGACGTTTATTTGTTAATATCGAGTGTGACCTCCATTTGCTGCAATGCATTCCATGAATCGCCGACGCACGCATCGAGTTAATGCAACGCTGTATAAAAAGCACTAGGCAAAGCTTGCCATTCATGTACTAAGGCTCGTTCAAGATCATGAACTGTGTCGATTTGATTAGTCCGTCTAACTCGACGATCAAGTTCATCTTAGATATGCTTAATTGGGTTCATGTCCGGAGAAAGAGCGGGCCATTCAAGTACTGCGACGTGGTTTTGTGCAAGATACTGTCGTGTTATCCTGGCAGTATGCGGCCTCGCCTTATCATGTTGGAATATCGTACCTGGTCCGTGGTTTTGCACAAGTGGTATGGCACGTCAGGTCAAAATTTCATGTAACGAACATTATTCAAATTCCCCCGTATAACCACCAAGTCAGTTTCATGACCACCCATTATTCCACTCCAAACCATCAAGCTACCCCCACCAAACCAATTTCTCTCCAAAACACAACAATCTGCAAACCTTTCATTTCTACGGCGATAGAAACGAGTTTTACCGTCAGAATGACTTACAGAAAAGCGGGACTCATCACTGACCGAATTCCAGTCTACACGTCTCCAGTAAACGTGACGCCTTGCCCATAATGGCCTTGTACGTCTGTGCTGTTGAGTCATTATTGGACCTGTATAGGGACGACGTGCACGGATAGGATTCATGTTCGCAAGTAATCGATTGCGTATTGTTTCGGCCGACAAACGATATCGTCAAGCAAGTAACTGTTGCGAGTAAAAATCGTTGACGTAAGATCGTTAACGTCATGTAAGCGTCAGTGCGTGCAGTGGTTGCCCGAGGTCTTCCAGTTCGTACACGGTCCTGAACAGAGGCAGTATTAGCATAGCGAGTTCTAAGATTATTAATTGTCTGTCTTGAACACCCAAACCTCTGGGAAACATCAATAACTGACGTGCCTGCCAATAGCATCCCTATTGCTCTATATATGTCAGCTTCTAATAGTCGTGGCATTTTTATCTTTTATAAAGTTATGTGATTTTATTCTTATTGGGAACACAGAGACATAAACAGTGATTAAAATTGTCTACGAACGTAAGGTACAGTCTGCACCAGAAAAACGTGCCAAACACCAGAAATCGTGATTTTCATGTTTTGCCATCTTTATTTTCGAAACAAATAAGTGTATTGTTATCTCCATAGATTAGACGTTCTAAACGTTGTTTAAATTGTTTAATGTGCGCGCGGCATTTAGAATTACAGCCATATATAAAATGTAAAGTTTCTTATTTTGCTGAATATATATAACGGTTTGCATCCACACTCAGAACAGTGAGTTATTAATGGAATTGTTTACGCCGATATGCTTTCTACAAATTCTTTAATGCACAATTTAAATAGTAATTGCATATTTATGTCCCCACTAGCCTTTTCATTCGATATCAGTGATTAGAAAAGTTAAAACTACTAGCCTTTACACTCGATCACGGTGCTTGGAATGTATGATATGACACAAACAGTGATTGGAATGTATGTGACACCACTACTAGTCTTAACACACGGGATATGTATATTGAAAGTATGGAACGACACCACTTATAAACTTTACACACGATCGCAGTGAGTGATATAAATATGTGGAGTGACACCATTGTTAGTATTTACACAATTACACAGTCATGATATCGGTTATTTAAAATTATGGTATGCCACTGAGGATAGGCTTTGGTGACAGAAAGTATACAGTGACTCAAGTACTAACCGTTAAGCACAATTTCTATAATGGGAAAACAATTTTATCGAATGCCTTAGGAAAAGCAATGTTTCGACAGTTAGGACGACCTTCTAGCATAGTTTCGTCACCTGTGACAAAATTTGCAAATTGTCTTGGTTATATTCAAGGAATATTTAAGCAGTCTTTTGGCAGTTTCAACATGTGCCTTCTTTTAGTAGTCAGTCAACAAATGGGGCACATACCGAGCAGAAACTTTCATGAATTTTCTCAGAACGAAATGAACTGAATATGATGAAACGCCTGCAGTGCATGCTATATCACGCACATTATATCGCGCACATTATATCGCGCACATTATATCACGCACATTATATCGTGCATCATTTCGAACATTTTCTCTAATTTTAGACACGATTTCCTTTGGCCAACCAGATTTTGCTCTACATCAGAACAAATTTCTTTTTCTATCTACGAACTATCTCATATAACACTTTCGTCAACATATTAACCCATGTGATTTCATCAAAAATATATTTAAGAGAACAATCGAGTTTAGTCCTCATTATTTGCTATTCGTTTCCTAACCATTTTTACAACAATGGTCAACGACTGCCTATATTGAAATGACTATCACTGGAATCCCATGTTTCGGCAGATACATGTATATAATATGGTGTAAGTATTGAATAGAGCTATCCATGTGTAAAAAATCGATGTAAAAACTTCAAGGGGATTTTCCGAGACTTATTTATACATTTCGAACACCCCTCATAGTATATAGCATATACTATATATATGAAAACAAGATCATCTCATAAGTAAAGTAAAGGGTAAACGTGGTGACCGTATATTTAAAATTTTGGAACATTATGCATAAGCATACATTAAGTCGCTAAATATACATCTATTATACATTAAAGGCAGAAGTCTAGATGGCTGACAGGTGTACAAACGTTAGGAAGACAGGAATACATATAATATACTGACATGAACAAATGAATATAATACCTTTATCAAAGGCAGAAGTCTAGATGACTGACAGGACTACAAAAGTTAGGAAGGCAGGGATACATATAATATACAAACATGAACAAATGAATATGATACCTTTATCAAAGGCATACGCAAAAAATCAGTACAATTAACAACCCAGCAAAACAGATTTAAACATGTTTACGAGTTTCGTATTTTTGCCCAGAAATGTGACTGTGTTCTTTAGAAAGTTACATAATTTACCTCTATATATTGTGGTGACTGGGGTGATGGTGTGTGAGCATAAATGTCCTTCTTGTTTAATGGTGAAGCTAAATGACATACTTACATATACATGTATTACACGCGTGCAATTATGGCACTGATTCCCTTTTGTGCTAAAATTAGATTCCCGGATAATGACCTGTTTAGGGAATTAAGTTTTCGATTGGTCACCAGACTGCGATTATATAAACTCTTCCGTAGCACTCTGGCCTCAATATCCTAGTCATACAATACGCTTATGCATTATACATGCATGCATAGCTTCTATATATAATCAAACGCAAAAGAAAGTGTGCACGTTTATATTTTTGTTTTCTGAAAATCCAATAATGGAATGCTATCATGTTTGGTATCAATTTTTAGCTTATGCAATTACCTTTCTTACCAATATGTTTGTTTATTGTTTTGAATTTGGATAAAACGTACGACGCGTTGTAACAAAGTCAGGAATCCAACATGAATTTATAAGAGTCATTTGGATTTCTGTAGTAAGAATAGATTTGATTTCTGTAACAATGCAGATTTATAAGAAAGAAATGAAAATTAAAAAGCTTGCATAAAAAAAATGCAGAGTACACAATAATTTGTACCGTCGCCCACTTATCCTATTTAGCAAACAACTCATTTGTCACGGACAGGCGTATTCGCATATATCGCTCCGCCATAGCAATTAACTAAAACAAGAACCTGTCACAGCTAATGGTGGGCATGCGGACGCGTGATACAGTTAGCTAACAATACACGTAGGATGGGTACGGCTGGCAATTAACAAGCAATTAGCAATTAATAAAGGTTGTTTTATTGCGAAAATAACTTGACAGCCGTGCGAGGCTAACGGTATATTAACGACCACATTTACTAACTCCAGGAGTCGGTTTTCGAGATACTTTTAGACCCCGTCAAAAGTTGACGGGACTAAATTAAAATTGCGCGCACTAAATTAAAACTGCGCGCCGTGAACATTTAAGTTAAGAAATAAGAACTTGTGATTACTTATAGAACTGAAGCAACTTTAGGAGTTGTAATGGTGATAACTTTAGAAACTAAACTTATAGTACTTTAGAAACTGTACTTGTAGTAACTTTGATTTAGACGAACTTGTAATAAACATTTATAATCTCAAATTGTGAACTTGTGTTTAAACCCTCATTACGCTACAAAGTTAATTTGGTGCCGTGACCAGGATGTTGAACAACAGCATCATTCACCTGGGGAGACACAACGCGAAAACATGGAGGAACGGAGAAACAACATTACGACGTTTAACAAAGGTTAGTGAATTTCTGTAAACACGATAGCTTAATTGATGTTTCGACAAAACTCATGCATGACATTCTCAATGTTTTATAGATCCAATGACAATCTCTTCAGGAAATAAACAAAACTCTTATCGAATAATGTTAGTATCAAACGGCTTTAATAAGGTATACATTTTGTATTTAGATGATATTTTGATTATAACTAAAACATTCAAAAAAGTAACCCGACGGCATAAGGCAAAATTTAAGTTAAAGATATACAGACAAACGACAAATAACCTTAATCTGGTGGTGAACACAACGGCGCAACATTATTATAACTAACATAATAAAGAAACAGAAAATAGGGGCTCGGACATCAATGCCATTTAATGAAAACTAAGGCTGTAAACTTTAAGTTGAGTTGACATAAAGAATACATCAAATATAAAGATATGTAAAGTAAGTTATATTATGTAAGTTATAAATGCATAGTAACAGTTATGAGACAAAATGCGATACAAATCAAACAGTAAGTATCAGGTGTAGAGATACAACAAATAATATGATGGATATACAAAGAAGCAATCATTAGGTTATATGTGGAAATGATAAAATATCACTCACAATATGATTAAATCAGGATAAAATCATTCTAAGGTTAAACAAATGAAATCAGCAGAATTATGAAAAAAAACTATAACAAAAATAGAAAAAAAAAACTGTGAAAAGACTAATAACGCAAAAGGAATGTAAGAGGCTTTTTTATTATAAAAGCGAAACAAAAAAAACGTGTCTGTTAATAGTCAAATAACCGTATGGGGTGAGGAAGTTGACAGACAATTAGTTCCTATAAAAACGATAGAACAAACATGACAGGTACAAACTACACATACAGGTAAAAAACAAACAAAAAAAAACAACAAATACCTGGGGCAATCTGACAAGGTCTGCGTGTTTTAACAATTGTTAAGTGATAGCTTCTCATGAAATCATTAATAGACAGATCGTATAAAAAGATAAAAAAAAAAAAATGAAAAAGATAAGAAAAGAAAAAGAAAGACAACGGGAAACATGAACACCGACAGATTAACAAAAATGAACAAACAAAAAAAATGGCAAAATAAATATAAATTGTATCGAAATAAATGTATGTACATGTATTTGAATATAGTCATTGGGGAAAATGTAACAATATACATTTAGTTAGTGGGGATTGTATCAATTAATTTGTGGAGTATTTGGGGAGCTTATGATTAATAAGGTTATTTTCATTGTGATTTTATAAAACAGAGACAATGTTATGTAGTGTAGTGGTCGAGCAAATTTTGAGTAATTTGTGAGCAGAGTTCACTGCTGAGTTATATCTCTGATTCCCTAAAATAGGGGAGCATACAGACTTGCTTGAAACTGATATTGTTTTCGTCGAGATAAATTTGGGGTGAAACGAAGGATTTAGGAATCTGATATCCGGCCATGGACGAGCAGACGGAAATGCTTGGAAACTGATTCTGTTTCTGTCAGATACAGACGACAACGTGAAATTTAAACAAACCCTGAAAGGATGTGTTTGCGTATACGAGAACATTTACTATCACTTTACCAGTATGAATGTTATTAATAAACATGAACTTTTTTTAACGTGCGGGTCGAACATATAATGGAAAGACGGCACATCAACGCAACACCGATATGTCAGGCTGATTAAAACTGGGACACTATCCGTCGATAGGATTCGCCGAATGGGCTTATCAATGCCGTTACCGTCGTTTTGGGTGGGTGCCGATACCGACGTAGATGATACCATCCACGGCTACTTCCACACAACTAACCAGGCCAGGAACACCAAAAAGTACAACCAGCGGGGGAAAACTACTTCCGGCCCTGGTCGAGGAGTTCGCGTGTGAGATATAATTCTTAAACTCACCAGAAAATTTGTGCTCCCAACGGATATAATTTCAGTGATTATTTCATATCTCAAGTGAAAATGACTTATCTCAGGGCCAGAGTATTTTTTTTTTCTCATGTGTTACATTCACCAATTTGGGAAACAACATTAAAAAGCAATAACATTACGCTCTCTACCAAGGAACGACGCCCCGGAACGTCGCATATTTTTTTTACCATGCCGCGATGACACCACAGGAACTCATTATTTTTTTTTACACCACAGACACCAGGCGTAATCTAACCAATAGACGGATACTGGATTTTAACTTGTGCAAGATGTTGAGACAAGTCACATCTTGGGTGGATTTCGGTACCAGTGCCACTTCCACGGTTGCAATATACTGAGGACGATGGGATTTTATCAGCATGCATTTTTTTTTATTATTACAGTTACTTCTCTTGTTTATTATATACATGTATGTATTTTTTGTTGTCTTAGTATTATATGCATTTTGTTTTCTTTTTTTCTTTCGTTGCTTCATCGTTGGGTACTCACCGAGGCTTCCGGAAAAGTTTTACCCACCATACCTATCATGTTCTAGTCTGTCATGTTTTTCTCATGTTTTACGTTCATCCATTTTTTCCATTTAGTCAACCAATATTATCAACGGGTTACGGTTTTTGCGATAACATTGTATTCGGTCCGTAGGTTGCGTACCGTTATTATTCCGTTTTGTACTCTATTATGTCATGTTTTTCTCATCTTTTACTTTCATGCATTTTCTCCATTTCGTAACCAAATATATACTACGGGTTACGGTTATTGCGATCTCATTATTTTCGATCGGTAGTATGCGTACCGTTATTATCACACTTTGTAATATATTATACTTGCACCACATTAGGTTGTCAACATCGCGCGTCTGGTATCGGGAGTTTCCCGGATACATTTCATACCGTTGGTTAACATATCGGATTTAAATCAAGTTTAATTCCGAATTTGGGTGAAGGAGGTGTAACAAAGTCAGGAATCCAACATGAATTTATAAGAGTCATTTGGATTTCTGTAGTAAGAATAGATTTGATTTCTGTAACAATGCAGATTTATAAGAAAGAAATGAAAATTAAAAAGCTTGCATAAAAAAAATGCAGAGTACACAATAATTTGTACCGTCGCCCACTTATCCTATTTAGCAAACAACTCATTTGTCACGGACAGGCGTATTCGCATATATCGCTCCGCCATAGCAATTAACTAAAACAAGAACCTGTCACAGCTAATGGTGGGCATGCGGACGCGTGATACAGTTAGCTAACAATACACGTAGGATGGGTACGGCTGGCAATTAACAAGCAATTAGCAATTAATAAAGGTTGTTTTATTGCGAAAATAACTTGACAGCCGTGCGAGGCTAACGGTATATAAACGACCACATTTACTAACTCCAGGAGTCGGTTTTCGAGATACTTTTAGACCCCGTCAAAAGTTGACGGGACTAAATTAAAATTGCGCGCACTAAATTAAAACTGCGCGCCGTGAACATTTAAGTTAAGAAATAAGAACTTGTGATTACTTATAGAACTGAAGCAACTTTAGGAGTTGTAATGGTGATAACTTTAGAAACTAAACTTATAGTACTTTAGAAACTGTACTTGTAGTAACTTTGATTTAGACGAACTTGTAATAAACATTTATAATCTCAAATTGTGAACTTGTGTTTAAACCCTCATTACGCTACAGCGTCTACGTGGATTAGTGGTCAAAATAAAAGTACCCAAATAGCCAAAGGGATGTTTTCTTTCGTAGATTCACTGCAATTTGTTGCTAAAGTATGTAAATGTTGCATTAATATCTGTTATGACCGCCATTCTGTCGAATAACTTCTAAAATACGTCGCCGATTGGAATGCACGTAATTATTCAGGCGTCAATACGCTGACGTTTTGATAGTCGTGGCATATTCGTTGTTATAAATTTTAAAACTCTACAGTAATATTCGCACTATACATGTGTGAAAGAATGTAGAATAAACAAGTTTGGCCACTTGTACTTATGTATACATGCTCCACGTGGAAATCCTGCAAAATCGCAATTCGGGCTAGTACGTAATAACTAGCTGTAGTTTGACTGATTTTTCGTTATGTCTATAAACCATAACAACCGATATTCTTATGTTTCAAATTTGACAACTTTATACTTTGTAGAATTAAAATAATCAAAAAATAAAAAGTGCACACTTTCTTTTGCGTTTGAGTATATATAGATTATATAAACAACGTACAAAATAGCGAATTTTCCCATCATAAACAGAACGTTACATGCATATCTTACTATTAATACAGACTTGTTTGTACCCGCGTGACATACACTTAACTGTAGTAAACATCCTATTGAATTTCTTATATATGATAACCTACTTCATGAATCACTGCGAGTTGATAATGCGAATTAACCTACTTCACTAACTAAATTGTAAAACACATGCCAGTACGAATTTGATTCGCTTAAAACTGGTTTGTTATTTGTAAATAAACCAAGCAACATATTTCAAGGACACAAATCGAGATAAAAGCAATACATCATAGACCAATCGTAGGTTAGACGTATATTGTGTGTCAGTATTTACCTGACACTCGTGTATATCCGTAAATTATTTTTGTTGAGGAACCGATATAAATAAATTGTTAAATCGGCATCATATCGTATTCACGAATAGCTGCACGAAGAATGTGTTTTAACGCCCGAACATATTTGCGAAGATTAATGAGTGCCGGGTAAAAACTTACGCACAACATTACAGCAGTACAATAACATCAATGAAACTAATACTAGAAACAAAATAATAATAATCTACTGCTGTATGACTGTATAATTCATAATAGTTAATCAAGAACTCATCATCATCATCATCATCATCATCATAATCATCATAATCATCATCATCATCGTGATCATCACCATCAACAACAACAGCTGCAGCATTAACAGAAAATCAATAGAAACATAAAAAATATATATGTATAATAATGATTATATCAACAATTTATTAAAAAATGATATATGGATGTTTTTATTACAAGGTAAGGAGCATCATAAAAATGTTTAACAATTTACAAACTATAACTCTGCACTTGAGATAGATATAATAATCAATACATCCTTGATGAATGATAAGATAGAAGTACAGTATTACAGCAGTACAATAACAATAATAAAAATAAATATTGTTGAAATTTCCTACTCTGAATAATAATTTACGGCTGTTGTGCCGTTGAAATGCAGCAATACAGCAATATATTTATAAGTCAAAATTATATCATCATCATCATCATCATCATCATCATCATCATCACCATCACCAATATCAACATCATCAGAATCATCAGAATCATCACCAGCGTCATCATCATCAACATCACCATTATAATCATTATCATTGTCATCATCAACGTCATTATCAGCATCAACAACAACAGCTGCAGCATTAACAACAACACGGCAACAGAAAATCAATATCAACAACAATAATAATAACAGTGACCATATTAACAATATATTAACAATCTAGTTCTGCACAGCACTATAGTACTATAACATTGTAGCAGAACTGCTGTGCTATACTGCTGTATTGCCAACTTTACATTTTTAGTTGTTTAATAAGAAGAAAATAGAGATACAAATGTGTATTAGATAGAAACCCAAATATGCAACACAATATCAGACATAAGTAAGACACACATATATGATTCTATACATTTCTTGATATTAAATTTCTAAAGAGGACCAAACAAAACGTAGTTTTATTATGCGATAAAGTATAAAACACCACATCAAACATATGCACTTATTTTCTCAACTGTAAAATTAGTATGTGCTGATTTTTAAAGGAAATATCATACCCCACCCCCACCGCAATATATACATTTTTTTCTAATAAATACCGTTGTTATTTTTATCTTCATTACTTTAAGTCTTTCCATATACAATGTCATTCTTGAATTGTTCTGACAAGGGAAAATGACATTGGAAAAATTTACTACTGTAAAAACTATTTGTAAGTTGCATTTAACTTCAGGTATAAAATGTAAAACACAAGCACGACGGAAAGCTATACTTCACCATAGTGTATTGTCTAGCTGACAAACGTTTAGTATGCAGTAATTCTTATATATATTATAGAACAAACAACGATTGCAATCGCGTATTTTTATATTTATAAAACACCAATTGCTTTAGCTGATGTTTCGTTAATGTCATGCTCTACGTCGATGTCATGGTTGCCGACGCCGGTGGTGAAGGCCCACTGACTTTTTCGCGCAAAAAACATCTGCAGAATGAATGCTTGACAAACCGTCTGAAAACTGGGTTGAATACTCCAATGATGTAAGGATTGATGGCACTGTTAAGAATAAAGGACCTAAGAGCAAGTTGTATACCTGCATTGAATTCCTTACTACTGTCTTTGCCAGGTTTGACCAACAGATTGACGACAAAATATGGAATGAAGCTCAACACAAATCCAGCACTAATTACAAACATCATCAACGTAATTCTATATTCTGCGTGGATGTGCGCAAATTGATGGTGATGATGGTGATGATGGTCGTTGGATGGTTTGCATTTGTCAACCGAAGATGTTGTTTCGTTTTTATTTGGTTTGGCTGTTTCGGTATCTTCAATACCACTGTCAGACGTGTTTAGATCTGCAGCGACATTAACAAATTCATTACGATAATGTACAGTACCGACTATTTTTATCGCGGTTGTTTTTTTCCTGGAAACGTATATTATCCTACCGATGAGACTATACAAGATTATGAAAGTGAGAATAACAACGACAAAAATAAAGACGTCAAACAGATGAAAGAAAGTTATTATCGTCTGCTTGTCTTCAGCATTGGAGTGTGTGCAGTAATATCCTTGTAGTAGATTTCCATTTCGATCTGTAATGTTTACGCGGACAACATCAAGCGTGACCCAGTTGGGAATCGCAAGCAACAGAGAAAACACAAATATGCAAACGATCGATACTTTAACAGAGGTCATGGTAAATTGCCAGGCTGAATGCCTACACACTTTTCTGTATCTGTCGATGCAGATGATCCACAGGACCAAGACAGAAGAAACAACAAACAAGTGATTTATAAAATACATCATTCTGCATCCTGCGACATTCTTAAATGTAACACTAAAACATAGCTCAATAATCTCGTCAGAAATAATTACACAAGTTGTCAAGTCTATTGCTGCCAACGAATAAATGAAAACGGTGTTAGTTGATTTCCTTGTTTTGAACTTATAGAAAATTACCGTCATCACGTTTCCAACGACCCCAAGAACAATAACAATGGCGACGTACATTATAACTGGTGCGTATTCGTTTATGTTGTCGGTGTTTAATTTTTCAAGAAGTTCTTCTTGATCGTTTGTTGTTTGTTCCGTATTTGCCATTTTCATATATATGGTTGGTTTATTTTTCGCAAAATTATCTGAAAGACGAATACAAAAACATGCCAGTAAAATATAAATAAGCGACTATTTTGTTTTTAAATTAAAATTAACATGTTTCCAACAGTGGATTCAATAATATATTTGAGAATATTTATAAAATCAAGCAATAACACTGTACTTATTATATTATATAGATAGTAAGTGCTTTACGAATAATAAAGTGACATAAGCTGGACGATTCATTTGAAGCATTATAACAGTTCAGCTAACGTTGGAATTTTATCTACATAGCTGGCATGTTAACGAAACAATTAAGAAAAGAATACATTTAAATTTACTTACGGCTTAAAAAGTTTTCGTTAAATTTAAATCCTCCTGAAGATACTATTTTATTGGATTATTGTATCGCACTGGTAATGAAACATTTCCCTTATGCTTCTTCTATGAAACAGAGTCGCAAGACAGCTTACTATATACGAAACCCTTATATGCGATCTCAATACTGTTTACAACAATTTTACAACCTTCTGCAGTGTATCACTTTTCCCATATCAAGCGTTTAAAAAGAATAAGGAAGTTAAACAGCTTCACGCATATTAACTGCGGACAATATTAGGGTGTGTTGTGAGCTCGACATTACATTATGATGTAATTATGTTTGACTGCATCAACATTCTACATCCTGATTCGTTGTTGACTCATTATTTGCGACTGTTATACGATATAGGCTCATCGGTGAATATTAAGGGAACGTTTTCTCATAATTGCGATTATCGAACTGTAGCTTATATTTTTCGCTTAGAACGTGTTTTTCATCTTTAGAGAATCATGTTTATGAACAACCAATATATGAATGTACAAGGCTACACAAATTACCATGTTTACAAACACCCTAATAGTAGTTGTTTTTATAATGAAATTATCAATAATAATTTAATGAAAAACCTCTTTTAATTCATGAAAAGAATCAATTAATTAAATTAAAAATCTCCAGTGTCTGCAGTATACAATCATGCAATAACGGTAAAGTGATACATATTGTAAAGAAATTTACAGTTAAAAGTACTTGATATTCTTTTTTAGTTGATACTAATTTATCTGGCTTGATTGTGAAGAAAGTTCAAAGCTTATATGAATGTCACTCAAGTCCGCATTCTGGGTAGAACCAGTACTGAGTGTTGTTTTATAGAGCAAACACATCGAGCTGGATTGTTAATATAATATTAATTGACTTACTTATAACAAAATCACATTTTGTCCTAATGCAATTCTCTATAAAAGAAGACAATTCACAGCTAATTGTGGTAAAAATTACTGAAGTACTTTACGATTTCAAAATTTGTATTCTGCTACCAAAAACAATAAAATAACTGAAATTTTACTCTGAAACAGATATTCGAAAATATTTTTAATTCAAAATCATTCAAAAGCAGAAGAATGGTACAGGGGCACTTTTGACCAATGGGTCAAGAGACACGGGAAGTGCATTAAGTGTAATGGTGATTTTATTTAGAAAATTTGAACACCATTGTCAAACATTATCGTCGAATAAAATATGCTGACGTTTTAATGTCAAGATGACCTGCCCCGTCTCCGGTACCCCTGTGTACTTCAAATACCTACCAATTCAATGACTGGTAGCTCACACAGATAAATATAGCAAACAGACCTTATAAACATGCTAGTTTTCACTGGCGATTTTTCTTGTCTTTATCACATCCCATTTTTAAATTATAGCAAAAGTCTACGTAATTCTAGAACACCCTTCGTATAGTTAATTTTTGTTATCCATTAAAACTAGGAAAATGATTTGGTTTTAATATAATTGATAAAATATATGGTATTGTATATTGCTATAAAATTCACTGTATTTATTACAAATTTCTCTTTGTTTGCTTTGTATACTAGGGCATAATTTGTTTAAAATATACAGGTAATAATTTGTGAAAATAAAGTACTCCTAAAATTTGTTGTTTAATAATTATCAAAAGTTTCAACTGGAAATTTGAATGCATTAACTGTTGAATGCTTGTTCTTTATAATAAACTAATAAAATCACATTTAAAATTCATGCCTTCTGTATAATACTTTTAAATTCAATTTATCCTATCAAAAGCATGACTACAAAGTCACATTTATATATAAACTTAAATAATCTTATCACTGGGGGTGTTGGTTTTAACTGCACGAGTAGCATTTTATGATAATACGCAATGCTCTTGCTAGTCATAATCTTGCCATTACTCATTTACACCCCGAAAATCACACAAGTGTCACTTTATACAGCTTGTAGTAAATTCGTCATTTTTATCCTAATTGTTCAGTAGAATAGTGCAGTTATTCAATGGAAATGTGTTCTTGTTACAACTTTAGCCGCAAACTTTCTCACAACCAAATAATAAAAATGCATTTACATATATCAGCAAATGCTTCCACTACACTCTTGTTTATATGAGAACAATCTTAAATATATATTTAAAGAAATATGACCTATCAGTCCGATATTTTTAGGATTACATATTTAACAAAGATTAATTAAGCGCTATCATATTAATAAAGTTATTTTATGAACCTTTTGTTTAGAAACATGTCTTCTTTTCTGCTTCTGTAATGCGTGTTTTACAGTCACAATGTTCTTGTCGATTAAATCGCGTCCCTCGATAAAATCAACCAAAACAACTATCCTAAATCCGATAATTCCCGAGCAAGTTGGCCAAATGCGCACACAAAATATCAAGGACAAGGCTATCGGCATGACCGTCGTGTCGATTATTTTCCTTATCGGCACGACAGAATCATTTTAATTTAAATCGCACATGAGAGAGGAGATATACGAATTGATGGAATTAATATTAGACAAGACATGAAAGAGTTAACAAAGGGAAAATAGACAATACATAACAATACATGCAACCAAAAAAAAAAAAAGACAAGATAGTATGATACAACATGCAGCAGACAATATATCACAAGGTTAACCCTCTGACAATACCAGGAAGGCTGCCATATGAAGACATCAGAATAACACGAATTGTCATAAGTATAACAGGGATTTTAGTCATTCATCATTGCCATACGCTTTATTAAGAGCAATAACAATTTGGTAAAGTGTACAGTTGCAGTTACGTTTATATTGGAAACAAATTATGGAAATACAACAACATGGCCTCTAAAACATATGGAAGCTTTTATTCAGAGAATACTTTTTAATACTGCAAAATAACTAAATCACAAGCATAATGGGAACAGTAAACGTTTTAAAATATGTAGTTTTATTTCAATGGATACAATTAGATTGTGTGGGCAACAATATTAAGTATATGCTTTCCGGAATATGTAAACACATTCTGATTGATGCATTATGTAAAAATGTAGAGAAACCCTCAAATTTCGAAAGTTATGCAGATGCCCGTGAAAAATCCATTAAATGAGTGACGATTTTCATGTCTCTCTCAAACATGTCAAAATTACTTAAGGACCAACTTGTTAACAACCGGATGGAAGCTCGAGCAAGCCTTGAGAGAGAAGAGAGTAGAGGTAGGAAACACTGTATAAAGAGAAAGGAAACATGACAAAACAAGCAACAACACACTCTCTCTCATTTTATTTCTCTCTTCCTCTCTATCTCACTCATCTCTCTCTTTTATTCACTTTTATCACATATCAACCCTTGTTTATTATGTAATGCAACCATTACGTATATTTTATAACACTCACGTTTAATACATTGACTGGATGCCGATTCACCAGACCTTTGTATTAATACGTGTATTTATATAACTTTTTTATTTTCATTAAACTTGTCCAAGAAAAGTGTGCTTGGCGAGTAAAATGAATGTTGGTGTTAAATAAATGTGTAGTCGAATCGATAAATGTGTCATTTTAGTTAGAATTATTTTTAGGCCAGACTTACAGATCTTGTTATGGTTATTCGGCCTATGAAGGGAGTCTGCATATATGTCATGTTGTTAGTTATTAACTTGAATTTTTATCTATCTGTACGGGGAAATGTGATAAATAGAATCTGACACTTGCTGTCAATTCATATAGAATTTCATTAAATTGGTCCAGGAAAAGGTTTTTTTTCTGAACTCGTTTAATAAAATATCCTGTTAATAAGAAACAATATCAATAATGGGCACGACCGTCGTGTGGATAAAGATAATAATGGGCACGACCCTTGTGCGGATAAGAAAAAATATAGGCATGGCCGTCGTGCTGATATACACTTCATTTTTCATGTCACGTAACAATAACAAATCTTCGGATTTATAAAATCAATCACAAATATAATTGTTTATAAATGACCTTTTCAAACACTTATTTGTAGAAGGTAGCATGTGTTATTGTAGAAACTTGAACCGATTTCTTCAAGTTACATAGGTTTCTTTCAGGCTGAGTACATTAAATCATATCGTGAACATCAAATGTATAGGCGGGGCATCTTTAACTGTGTATCATCGATACAGATGATACATCGATTCAGATGAGGTATAGGTACTCGGTCACGGATGTGACCATTTAAGAATTTGCATAAGAAGAGAAGAGTGTAACTACAGTAACTCCCCGCTTTACCTTCTAATGTTGAACCGTAAATACCACTGAGACGTATTCTTCACACCTGTGAGGAACTCATGCGAATCCTTCACAATTTTGTCACACACACTTGCGAATATGTCACAAAAACGACATATGATATATACGTTTGACATTTTTTCACTGTTTGGTACGAACGTTATATAACAGCCATCTTAAAAATACAGTTTGTCAATTGTTGGTTACAGTTTAACGGCCTCATTTTTCAAGCATTATTGACAAACCGTATAAAATATATACATGGATGTCTAAAGATTTTTAGCCAAGTTCACTTATGGTACCATTATGACCAGAGTTATAGCTATTGATTAAAAGCAGAACTTCCATATTCTACTAAAGTTGAGACAACTATTGATAATTCTGAGCCATATTTAATATAATATGAATGCTATTAAAATACTGTCCAAGTTTGATTATTGGTCAAATCAACATTGTAACACCAGCGCTATTTCCCTTGATTATGCAAGAACTTGTATTTGATCATTTTAGCACTCTAGTGGCTTTATTTCAATACCAATATTTGTAGTATTTCGATAGAATGTGTATGACTGTACACTATCGAGCGTGGTGTTATTGACCTCGATTTAGCAAGCATGTAATATTGCATTTGGTTAAGTTAAATGTTTGCTTAGATCAGACCATTATGAGTTATGCCTTGATTAAGCAATATGTTGGGTCGGGGCAAAACTAGGTCGATCATGTCGACTTCAATTTAGCGTTGTCGTGTATCGCTTTCCTGCCTATGCGTACTCGCTTTAAAATACTCTGAGACGACAACGATGGCACGATGGTGATATTACAATAGTACGATGGTGATGGCGATATTATGCCGTACAATCATCATCGAACTATCGTTTTATCAACCTCGTACCATCACACCATCGTTGTCGCCTTTGCATAATATCCCTATAGACTTTACTTTATCGCTGTTAAGTATTGCCTTCCTTCCTGTAATAATATCGCGATATCGTGCATTATTGTAATATCACCATCGCACCATCGTTGTCGCTTCGGAGTATTTTTAAAATGAGTGCGCATGTTCATGTTAGACAGTAAGGCAATACCCAACAGCGATTAAGTAAAGTCTACAGGGATATTATGCAAAGGCGACAACGATGGTGTGATGGTACGAGGTACTAGTATGTTGATGAAGCATAATCCTGTTCTCTGTTTTTTAAGAGGTTTTGTTTGTTTGTTTTTTTCACAAACAGAATAAAGAGCATTGTATAACTTATTTGATATCAATAACAATATATATATATATATATATATATATATATATATATATATATATATATATATATATATAAAGAATGGGAGTTAACAAACTCGCTAAAAGACTTGGAAAGTTTGCCCTTAATTTTACAAATGTGAAACTGCACCATAAACAGATTTAACACTCCCGCTGGGACTAAACTGCACCACTGAGCATAAATATATATAAATTAAACTGTCCCACTGGATATAAACGTATTCAACTGTTCCACTGGGACTAAACTGCAACACTGTACATTAACCAAATGCTAGAATCCGACTGCAAGTATCTTACTAGAAAATA
Source organism: Panopea generosa (assembly GCA_029582155.1). NCBI lineage: Eukaryota > Metazoa > Mollusca > Bivalvia > Adapedonta > Hiatellidae > Panopea > Panopea generosa. The sequence goes on from CM055900.1 coordinate 1,974,560, forward strand.
TTCTGGAATTAAAGATAGAAGTAACAGACATTGATTTTTTAAAAATGTCTTGTCCCTTATTAAATTCCAAAATATCACGTCCGTAATCCTGTTTTTCATAACTTGGTTTGAATAAAGTAGGCCAAAATGCAGAACTGGGCCATTTGGGTAAAATTAGGGTAGCATGGGCTTTACATGAAAGAAGATGTTGAACAGTTTTATTGACCAAATATTGGTGGAACGAGCCAATTATTAGCATTTTCCCAATTTTGCGTGAAACAGTCAACTGCTTCTGTTTGAAAGTCATAGAATTTTGAATTGCATCTTAAAACCTTGCGATTTTCTGAACAAGCAAACCTATCAATTTCATAAGGTCCACACAGTGAATTCATAAAATTGAAGAAATCTGTGGTTACCTCCCATTCAACAGTATCTTAAAATTTTCTTACATTATCTGCTATCTGATTTTCATTTCTCGGTACCCATTGAATTTCAAGATCGATATGATGACACAGACACAATTTGAATATTTCAAAGGACTCCGTATGTAGGTCAGGTTTTGTACTGCCAACTTTTATAATATGTACACAGTTTTGAGAATCAGAAAACCATTTCACTGATCTATTACTTTCCCGTATGCTCTAAGAGCTAAATGTACAGCTCTAATTTCTCTGAAAGTAGAACTGTTCAATATAACTTCTGTGGGCAATGGATTTCTTTAAACGTTAATACTTGAATTTTCTAAATAAGCTGAACAAGCAACATTGCTAGCATCAGAATAGACAATAGTTTCAGTAGGTGTGTATTTTTTGAGAACCTACAATTTATGCTTTCAATATTTTCTTGCCAGAATTTTAACTCAGATATACACAAATCATTTACCGAAAGCTTATATCTGAAATCCCCCCAAAAAGCATCTTTCGATTTCCATATGCCGAAACCTTGTTTATAAACGTACCAAGTTTCTAATAACTGGCATCATGGACACAATTTTACCTGTGCATACAGCCAATTGTCTTGCTGACACGAAAGGAAGAGTGTCAAATACATTGTATAATGACTGTTTCAAACTGTCTACACTTCTCTTAGTAAAAGGGATACAAAAACTCCAAATAAAACCTATCCATTCTATTTTTTTTACTGGCGAACATATAGATTGTTTCAACATTAATTACAAAACCTGCAGATTCTAATGAATTTAGCATCTCAAAGCGTACTTCAATAATTTGAATTTGTGCCCCATTCTCATCTAAAAACATCACAATTTTTATGCCGATAAAATGCCAGTACTTGACCGTCTCTTTCTACACTTTGGTAAAAATAAAAGGGGCAGAACTCAAACCAAAAGGGACTTCAGTAAAACAGAAGTATTTCCCCTTTACGGGTAACCCCAGGAATGTTTGATGCGGTGAGAAAATGTCTATATGGTAATATCCTTTAGATAGGTCAAACTTGAAACAATAAGAATTTTCTTAAAAAAAAGTCGAGTGCTGTCTTCCAGTCCTCAAATGTAATTTTTTTCTTTCCAAATGTGTTTATTTACAATCCGTAAATCTAAAATAAGCATTTTCTTTCCATCTTTATTAACTGGTACACTCAGAGGACTTACAATATGTGGTTTGAAAGGCGTTTCAATAATATACTGACACTGTAACATTTCAGTTATAGAGCTTTCTACGAAATTATATTATCTTCTTCATATTTGTTATTTTTAGAAAAAGAGCTTTCAGGAGTAGAAAGGAAAGAAATTTTATACCCAAATCTTATATCATCTAAAATATCAGAATTTGCTCAGATATGTTCCCATAAACTTATTTTGCTTTTCAGTTTTCCTTAAAATTTGACTGTCCTGAATCTGAAGACATAGAATATTTCCTTTCTTTTAATTCAAAGAACTGATCATGTTCAAACAGAGTCAAATTATACTTATCATTTATTGGCACTCGGGAGAATTGAAGCTCTTCTGCTTTCTGATGATGGCATAGTGAATCTTGTCGTGCTGTTCTGAAATGCCCCGTCCTTCCACAGCTGAAGCAGACGTCTCTTGGATTTGCTCTACGTTTCGGACGAAAGGAATACTCTCTTTTATTCACAGGATTGGCGGGAACTGATGGACCACGTGACGAGTAGGAAGAGTTGTTTCGGCAGGTGCCGTCTTGCCGCCATACAAAGAAGCCCGCATGAAATCAGAAAAGAGTGTGAAGAAGATACTGTTTATTGTGAGTTTTTTTTGACGGCTCTTGATTCTGCGCATTTCAACTTTTTCTCGTCTTCACTATCACTATCGGGTCTCGTACTCGATAACCGTGGCCCAGCCCCCAGGGGATTTTTCAGCTTTCTTAATGATCTTTTTCCTGTAATAATTTTCTTAACTAGATCCAAAGCCGTCTGTCTGACAAAATATTTGTTTGCAGCACGTGATACAATATTTTCTAATTCTAATTTTATCTCCGAGTTAAAGACAAACTAATGCTTATGTGAAATTGTCACTCTCTTTAGACATAATTGTTATAAGACATTCGCTATTTCGTTTTTCAGGTCTCCTGTTTGCGAGTCTAAATATGTTCGGAAAAGATCAAAAGCTTAAAAAAGTATTCCCCTGCGGGCTTACCTTGCGTCGTAGCCGACGAAGCACTTCTAGAATTTCCTGTATGTTCTGTGTTGGGATTCCCAGCATGTCGCAAGGAACTCTGTTCGTTGAATAAACTTCGATTCGTAATCTTCTGAATTTTCAAATAAATCTGAACGACGAGGTTGTGAATTTTTTTGTCGGTCATCGTAAAACTTGTTACAAAGCGATGTGTACTCTGTCTTGTCTAACTGTCGAATGACGCTAGATAATTTCAAGTCAGTTGAAACGCACGAGATTTTTTTCTCGCATATCTGCTTGACTGAGCATCTTAGTTCAATCAATAACCGTGACCTTTATATAACAACTTCCAACCCGAAGATAAATAAAAATACTGTATATAAGGTACATTACCACAAAGCGTAGACTCGGAATTATTCGATTTTATCGTGCAAGCACGGAGAAATCGGCTGTTGTGTACTGTCCAGTTATAAGGTGAACATCTCTCATACAAATAACAACCCACCAAAATAAATTTGAACATATTTTACGAATTTCGTATTCTTGCCTTGAAATGTGACGCCAAAAAAGGAAAAATGGACCTTCCCTACATTTCCGAGCCCAAGAAAGGTCACCCACAGTTATCTGACAATCATACATGTGGATTGATTGATGGTTGAGTATTTAGCGTCATTTTTATGCCGTTGAAGCCTAACAGACGATAGTTAACCTAACCACTGTTTCCTGAGATCCTGATAGACTCACCAGTACTCGGGCACACACAAACTCCGCAGTAATTGATAACTTTTCCACTTGAATCAGCGGTGAGAGACGAATGATAATGAGAAACAATGTCGTATATCGATCATCACGGAAACTGTTGCCGGGCGGGGATTCGAACAGACGACTTCTGGATTGATAATCAGACGTGCTACCGACTAAGCTAATTGGACCCGGCAATACATGTAAAATGCAATTATATAAATGAACTAACATTGTATTAATATGAAAGCGTATGCTAAATAAACTTGTTTATAAAACAGAGACAATTAAATGGAAATTATGTTCAAATATTAGAATATGTAACCAAGCAATACAGTGAATTGACTAACAAATGTACTAATATATATCTTTATCTATAAACAACGCAAAAAGTAACGAACATGGTAAACAGAATGTTACAGGCATATCTTAAACTTTAAACCCGCGTGCCAAACACTTAATAAATCTCCTGATCATATCTACTTCATATGTCACTGCGAGTAGGTAATGCGCATTTTACTTACTTTACTAACTAGATTGAATATGTGTGCCGTAGCATGTAGGAATTATTATTTAATTCACTTAACAAGAGGCCCAAGAGGGCCTGAATCGCTATACTGGTAACAAATGAACAGATGCACATTTCAGAAGAAATATATTTTGTAAATTCCTCTTCGACAAATCTTTTTAGGAGACCACCATGCAAGGCTACATGTAAAATATCTAAGATCTATGCCTTAAATTTTCAGAGAATTTTTTTTATTAAAGTTTCGCTTAAAATGTGCTTATAAGCACTGTGGCGAGGGCATTTGTTATCAAATTACGCTGGTTCAATAACATGTCCGAGATATTGTAGTTATACAACTCCTGTGAAAGTTTGGTTAAGATGCAATGACAAATGGGGGTGTTTGGCGTCTACAACATTTTCCCTTTTTAACTCTATGTAAAACAGTGACTCCTGTGACGGCCCTAAATTTGACCCCAGAGGCCCAACTACAACAAATCCTTTAGGGACTTCCATGCAATGCTATACATACAATATCAAATGTGTTGGCCTCAAACATTCAGAGAAAATGATTTTAAAGTTTTGCTTAAAATGAGCTCATAAGCCCTATGACAGGGACATTTGTGGTCGAATAACGCTGGTTCAAGAACTCGATCGAAATATTTTGGTTATATAGTTCCTGGGCAAGTTTAGTGTTTAGATTCAATGAAAACAAGGTGCTATAGTGTGTACAAGAAAAATGTTAACGGAAGGACGAATGACAATTTACCATGACATAACCCTGCTAGCCTTTGGCCAGTAGAGCTAAAATGGCTCGTTATTTGTAAATAAATCAACCAACATATTTCAAGGACACAAGGTGATGTATGAATGTGTTTATTACATGGTAAGAAGCATCAACAAACAATGTTAAACAATTTACAAGTAACTCTGCACTCAAGATAATAATAAATACATCCTTGATCAATGATGAGATAGAAGTACAGTATTACAGCAGTACAATAACACTTATGAAAATAACTATGGTATCAATTTCCTATTCTGAATAATAATTTACGGCTGTTGTGCCGTTGAGATGCCTCAATACAGCAATAAATTATATTAATCATCATCGTCATCATCATCATCATCATCATCAGAATTATCAACAACGTCATCATCATCATCACCATTATTATCATCATCATCATCGTCATCATCAACGTTATCATCACCATCAAAAACAACAGCTGCAGCATTAACAGCAACAACAATAAAAACAACAGAAAATTAATATCAACAGCAATAATAATAACAATGCTCATATTAACAATATATTAACAATCTAGTCTGCACTATAACATAATAATACTGTAACACTGAAGCAGAACTGCAGCGATAGTTCACATTTATAATGGTTTAAAATATGAAGAAACTATAGATACAAGTGTGTCTTAGATGGAAACCTGAACATACAACACAATATCAGCCATATATATATATATAATTTTAAACATGCAACACAATATCAGCCATATATATAGAATTCATTTCTTGATTTCTAAAGAGGACAAAACAATACGTAGTTGTAATTTAGTGATAAAGTACTAAACCCTTGGAATTTATGTCCTTATTTTTTCAACTATAAAATGAGAATGTACATTATTTTATGAAAATATCATACTCTCCACATCCCCCCGCGGCACATCCGCAAAAAATGTGTTTTTTATAGCAGTTATGTATAAATATATATATCTGAAAATCCTACAAAAAATTTTTAACACCACTAATGTCTTATTGCAGTATATGCTATAACAACATTTACTTCATTATTCATCAGCAACAATAAATCACAGCTACTATGAACCATATTGAAAATAGTCAAATCAAATGACATAGGAGTTTTTTATGTGCAAAACTCATGTAACAGTGGCAAAAAGGGGGCACAACTGTGTAGTGAGACCGTATATTCTTACTTTATTAGATTTAGGTACCTAATGGTTCCTGGACACAATGTTATTGAAAAGAAACAATATCTGATAACTTCAATAAACTATCCGAACCTTGTCAAACGATATACAAATAATTATTTCTGCTAGTAAATACCATTGTTTCATTTAATAGACATATTCCTTCACTGCTCTACAGTCTTGTGACAATGGAAAATGACATTGGAAAATATATATGTTATCTGTTATAAAAACTATTTGTTAGTTGTTTTTCACATCGGGTTTAAAAAGTAAAACACAAGCACGATGGAAAACTATACTTCACCATAGTGTATTGTCTAGCTGACAAACGTTTAGTATGCAGTAATTCTTAAATATATTGTAGTACAAACAACGGTTGCCATCACGTTCTTTTATATTTACAGAACACCAATTGCTTTAGCTGATGTTTCGTTAATGTCATGCTCTACGTCGATGTCATGGTTGTCGACGCCATTGGTGTAGGCTCACTGACTTTTTCGCTCGTAAAACATTTGCAGAATGAATGCTTGACGAACCGTCTGAAAACTGGGTTGAACACTCCAATGATGTAAGGATTAATAGCACTGTTAAGAATAAAGGACCTGAGAGCAAGTTGTATGCCTGCACTGAATTCTTTACTACTGTCTTTGCCAGGTTTGACCAACAGATTGACGACAAAATATGGAATGAAGCTCAACACAAATCCAGAACTTATTACGAACATCATCAACGTAATTCTATATTCAGCATGGATGTGCTTAGATGGATGATGGTGATGATGGTCGTTGGATGGTTTGTGTTTGTCAACCGATGATGTTGTTTCGGTTTTATTTGGTTCAGCTGTTTTGATATCTTCAATACCGCTGTCAGACGTGTTTTGATCTGCAGCGACTTTAACAAATACATGACGATGTTGTACAGTACCTATTGTTTCTATCGTGGTTGCTTTTTTCCTGGAAACGTATATTATCCTACCGATGATACTATACAAGATTATGAAAGTGAAAATAATAACGACAAAAAGAAGGACGTCAACCAGATGAAAGAACGTTATTATCGTCTGCTTGTCTTCAGCATTGGAGTGTGTGCAGTAATATCCTTGTAGTAGATTTCCATTTCGATCTGTAATGTTTACGCGAACAACATCAAGCATAACCCAGTTGGGAATCGAAAGCAACAAAGAAAACACAAATACGGAAACGATCGATATTTTAACAGAGGTCATGTTAAATTGCCAGGCTGAATGTCTACACACCTTTCTGTATCTGTCGATGCAGATAATCCACAGAACCAGGACCGAAGAAACAACGAACCAGTGATTTATAAAATACATCATTCTGCATCCTGTGACATTTTTAAATGTAACACTAAAACATAGCTCAATAATCTCGTCAGATATAATTACACAAGTTATCAAATCTATTGCTGCCAACGAATAAATGAAAACGGTGTTAGTTGATTTCCTTGTTTTAAACTTGTAGAAAATCACCGTCATAACGTTTCCAACGATCCCAAGAACTATAACAATGGCGACATACACTAAAACTGGTGCGTATTCGTTTATGTTGTCGTTGTTTAATTCTTCCAGCAGTTCTTCTTGATCTTTTGTAGTTTGTTCCGTATTTGCCATAATCATATGTGCGGCTGATTTATTTTCCCAAATGTTATCTGGAAGACGAAAATAAAAAACATGCAGTAAAACATAAGAGACCATTTTGTTATTAAATCAGAATAAACATGTTTCCAATATATGATTACATATCATATTTAAGAATCTTTACAAATCAAGCAAAATCACTGTACTCATTATATTATATTAAGTATTAAGTGCTTTACGAATAACAAAGTTACATCAGCTGGAAGATACAGTTGAAGCAATGATACAGTTCAGCTAACGTTGGAATTTTATCTACATAACTGGCATGTAAACGAAACATTTAAAAAAAATAAAATAGCTTTAAATTTTCTTACGGCTTAAACAATTTTCAAAATCCTTCTGAAGATCCTAACTTTTTTATTTGTTTATTTTCGTTCTTGCATCTCACTGGTTACAAAACATTTCGCATATGATGCTTCAATGAAACAGCGTCACATTACAGCTAACTATATACACTTGAATGTGACGTCAATGATATTTACAAGAATTTAACAACCTCCTGCAGCGTATCACTTTTCACGTATGAAGTGTTTGAAAACAATAAGGAAGTTACGCATACTTACTACATACACTATCAGGGAGTGTTATCATGTAAACATGTTTTAATGCATCAACTTTCTACATCCTGATTCGTTGTTGGCTTAATACTGGCGATTGTTATACGATATAGGCATATCATCGTATAGCGTAGCTGAGTATTTCTCATATTTGCCATTATACATACATAGCTTATATTGCCACTTAGAAGGTTTTTATCTTCAAGTTTATAAACACCTTATCCATGAATGTACAAGGCTACACTAATGACCACTGTTTGTGAACAACCTACCCATGAATGTACAAGCTACACTTATGACCACTGTTTGTGAACAACCTACCCATGAATGTACAAGCTACACTTATGACCACTGTTTGTGAACAACCTACCCATGAATGTACAAGCTACACTTATGACCACTGTTTGTGAACAACCTACCCATGAATGTACAAGCTACACAAATAACCAATGTTTATGAACACCCTATCCATGAATGTACAAGCTACACAAATGACCAATGTTTATGAACACCCTATCCATGAATATACAAGCTAAACAAATGACCAATGTTTATGAAAACCCTATCCATGAATGTACAAGGCTACACAAATGACCAATTTTTATGAACACCCTATCCATGAATGTACGAGGCTACACTAATGACCACTGTTAATGGACACCTTATCCATGAACAAATGACCACTGTTAATGAATAACTTATCCATGAATGTTCGAGGCTACACAAATGACCACTATTAACGAACAACCTATCCATGAATTTACAAGACTACACTAATAACCAATGTTAATGAACACCGTTCCATGAATGTACATTGCTACACCAATAACCACTATTAAAGAACACCCTATCCATGAATTTACAAGGCTACACAAAGTACTGTTTCATTGTTCATGAACATATGATGGTAATTCTTTATGGGGTAAAAATGTGAAAATGGCTTCAATAGGAATATTAAAAGATCCATTACATGTATTTAGAAAAAAAATGTGTACATGAAAATCCGATCCGTCAACCATAGTTACTGCTGTAATGTTTATAGCCCAAATAATCATATTTTGATGACACTTCAAACGCATGGTGGTAAATTTTAACATGCTACATAATATAAGAATCTAAAATTTTCTCATTTCACTGTATTGGGGCTCATGAAAATAAAAAAAGGATCTTTTCTGTTGTGGGTGATTTTAGTCCTCATAAAGACGTACATGTTAAAACATTTGATTTTGCTAAGTAAACTTTAGTTTTTCTGACATATAAAGTACATTATATACCACAGTTGACAAAGCTTAATATTTCTTTAAGAATAATCCTGAACTGCGACTATCCGTTAACTTTACATTTTAAACCAGTGACCTATAACAATTGTTTTTCACCCAGCCAATAGACAAGCTTTCAGTCGTCCAGTATCTTTGTTATAATTGAACACTTGATTTTATTGAAATTTGACAGGGAGATGTTTCGTTTTATGTGCAACTGGTGGTGTTGTAGTTTTAACAGTACATCTTTTCCACACAATGAGATATATCAATTTCAAATTTGCAAATTATCCTTTGCAATATTTGTAATCGAATAAGCTAAATGAATAAAAAAACAAAAGGTGTAATGTTAAAAAATGTGGTATTTTGACATGGACTTATAATAATAAATAAATGTAAAACTTAACAAATTCAATAGTTTTTGTTTTGTCCGTTACATTTTCTTCTAAACAACTGACACTATCAAACATGGTTAACGAACTATGTATTAAAGGTAGACGTATTCTTATCTCAATCGTAACCGTTTTTTAAATATTGTATACACAACTATAAATATATATCCACAACTATTAACGGGGCCGAAGTGTGGGGTTTAGATACGTTTATTGATGTAAAAAGGTGCCAATATTACGGTTGTTAGAGTTCCACGTTTGTTAAACAAAACACGTGTTATGTCATTGTTATAAGTGACTTGCACATTTCGTTGAAAGATACAAACGCTACATTGGTTTAAAAAACAAGAATGCCCAATTCAAGATTTATTAAAAAAGTGTTATTTGATGATGGTAAATGTTGACAGAAATTGTATTAATAGTTGGAAATCCATGCTTAAACATGTGCGACAAAGTAACTGTTTTTGGTAATGTGCGGGAAGTTAAGGTGTTGATCAGGAGATTTTCATTAATATATTGATAAGTAGATTGACAAATCAATGTTTACCAGACTGGAACTGTTTCTTCTACCTCGGAACTCAGTATTTGTATAAAGTGTCAATAATGCTTTGCAAAGACGAAAAGAATTTATATTTGCTGATAGTTAAACTACACATTAAAGTATACACTTTGCTCTTATATATCTGCAGTGTACATTTTAACTGTGCATACATGAAGTTAATCTTCGTATCATCTTGAAAACTCACGGAACATTTATCTGTATAAAACTGTTGTACTGGCTGGTAGCCTCAAAGCAAATTAACTATTGTCATTGTCATTATAGTGGAAACTGGAGTTGAATGAAGAGGCTATGGAATCAAATTCATTTTGAGGACCATCTCAAATTGTAAAACCCATTCTCTATTCGCTCTCAATCAATGCAGTAAGGCATTTTATAACATGCGGGTTGTTCATACGACATGATAATAAAATTGTCTGAAAACTCTATAATATAATTAATTTAAGGCTCGTTATATGATAGAAATTGATTGAATTCATTGCGTGTTGGGCTGGGCTAAATATGACGCCTGGGTCATGATTGGAATAAACATGATGATACAGAAACATGGACTCATGATACATATACATACATGCTATATGTCCCGAAATACAGACCACTCGCCAATAGAGTCATATTGAATAGACAATAATTTTATGAAAATTTAATGGTTAGCATTGCATTAAAAATATATGAATATATTTTAAAATCATATCCTACTAAAGTAAAATTTCAATGGAACATGCTATTGTGGTATGGAATATATTCATTTCGCTCTGAACGGTTCAGATTTCGTATTTAAAATGTCCTCTATGATTTGCCGCCCCTTAGCATTTTTATCGAAAAATAACATCTGTCATCATTTGATTATTTTTACCATATTTTTAACGCGGGATATTGTCTTTTGATAAATATATTAACGAGTAAATTCTGTTTCTGTTAGTGTCTCAAAATTCTGAAAAAAAAAAGGAAAATCATTTACACCTCGTATAAAGCATTTCCGATGTCCTTTATCAAATATTTACAACGTCAGTTTGACGTTGTTTTAATACGACGAAAAACTATGGACGTCGCTTTCCATGTACATGATATACTGTAGTCTCATATTTTACGTAGGTATAGTGATATCGTTGGCTTTGATACATTTAATATCCACAAAAATCACGATTCCATTGCAGAAACCGATATTCCTATATTCGACTATTTTCTTGTAAAGTAAAAGATACAACATAGGTGAATAAAAAGGTATGGTGGTATAGTCCTGCCACCAGTTGTCCACATAACTAACGCGATAAGTTTCTAGTTAACCACTTAAATGTCGCGAAAAGTATCTAGTTAACTAGCACGATAAGTTTCTAATTAAGATAAATCAAATAATTAAAATAAATCACTGTTAGTGCCACTTACTGCAACAGTTTATCTAGTTAACTATTGCGAAAAATATCTAGTTATCTAGTTAACTAACGTGATAAATTTCCTGTTAAGATAAATATCTAAACGCGAAAAGCTGCCTATTCACTACTCTGCAACTGCCACCACATATCTACTTAGCTAATTGAACTTATGCCACCATTAAAACGCCATATTACATTTAATACAATTTTAACGTATAACGTCGTGTTACGCTTAGATGTACCATTACCGTGCGCGACGTCAATTTTCTTTGAAATTGTGACTTGAATATTTAGAACATTTAGACTAAGTAAAATCAATACATACTTGTCTGCTTATGTCGTATACAACTCTAAATAGCGCTATGCAATAGTTTATCGTAGATATTGGAAATACAAAAGTGGCGGGTTAGCTGTTCCATTCAGTATACATTTAACCATTTAAACTGTTAGTTTTCGTTATATAAGCAAATGTAAAGGTTTTATCCCCTGGGTGAAGTCAAATATGACCACAAGGTCATACCTTAACAAACTTATTAGAGGACAATAGCATTACGCTACATGCCAAATGTAGAAACTAACGCATCTGTAGTTTGACTCGATATAAGTTAAATTGTTTTCTATTTCAAAATAATATGCACAATGTCTTGATTTTAAACAACTTGGTTGACAATCATGAGCCTATACTCCACATAAAGTTTTTAAAAGTCGTCGGAAAATGCTTGAACCAGTCTTCCGTCTGGCCCGATTAGGCCAGTCGGTAACGCGTCTGACTTTCAATTCAGGGGTTCGAATCCCCGCCCGGCAACAGTTTCAGTGATATATGAAATTGTGTCTCATCATCATTCATCTCTCACCGCCGTTTCAGTTGGGAAAGTTATCAGTAACTTGCGGAAATGGGGTGTGCTCGAGTACTGGTTGACCTTCCAGGAACCCAGAAACAGCGGTTAGGTTAACTGTTAGCCCTCGATGGCATAAAATGACGCTAAATATTCAATCAATCAATTGAAACAATATTTCATAGTATGTTTGTCAATATTGGCGGTCACGTTTATCGATTCAAGTTTAGTAAATATAAAATTATCCAAATATAGCTTTTTAATGATATATTTGTTATCTGTTTTTATACAATTATGGTTATTTATATAAATTAGACTATATGTTTAGAAGCTGAGGTGTTCATGTTGCGTTCATTATATTACCATGTGTTTTCGCGCTTCCTGCTCTCACTGAACAAACGGCGTGTTTATTTAGCAGTCAATTACGTAGAAGTTTTTACTGATTATATAATTTACACATTATTGCAGGAATATCTATTTGGCTTTTGCTATCTTGGACATTTTTAATTTTATTAAATTTTTATAAGATAAAATGTATTTCAAAATCAAAACATTCTATTTTAGCCATAATAGCGATGCAAAATATAAAAACTATTTTAGGCACATATAAAATTGTAAGTCACTAAATAATATTCGTGTTTTAAAAATCAGTGAACCTAACCACTGTTTCCTGGGATTACTGGTCATCGTGGCATGACAAACTTTGCTCACTTTGAAGAATAATCAAACAATGGGTTCATTTTGTTGTAAACTCAGGATGACGAGTTATATCGTGACTTTGAAACCACGTGACTTCGTTATTGTAACGTCTCTCTTTCAAGCCAAAAGACAATGTTTAATTTCGTATTTTCACGATACAATAGGCATGAGTGATCAATCGTATAATAGTATATTGTTCTTGCTTAGATTATATAATTGTTTATACTATAAATAATATTCAACATGGTTTATTGAAATAAGAACACTTGAGTTCAATTACAAACAAAAAATACCATACCAGCTGGAGTGTTTCTTTCAGAGATAAAATATTTCCAAACAAACATATGTCAGCTGCAGTATACCTTTAGAGAAAAACAATTTCAAAACTAAATATAGCAACTGTGGTGTTTCTTTTAGAGAGAAACAATTTCAAAACTAAGTATAGCATCTGCAGTGTTTCTTTCATAGATAGAAAATTTCCAAACAAAAAATTACCAACTGCAGTGTTCTTGTCAGAGATAAGTATTTCATGAAAAATATACTGTTGGATGCACTTTGATTTATTACACATATTGAATACTGTTACAATAAAATAAAACAGGAAGGAGGGCAGTTCTTGAGATAATCTTTAGTGTTGTTGATGTAGTTTTTGCAGAAGTATCACTTTATTCATCATCACTTGGACTTTCAGTTGAACATTTGGGATTTCTTTCCAGGACAGACACAGTGTTAGGTTCGCCACGCCATGTTGCAAATGTGCACTGAAATGACAGACACACTATGAATAATTACAAAGAGTATTATAAAATATAATGTTACAAAAAATAACTCAAAATTTGTGAATTTTATTTTAAATCTTTATTCAAGTTTCGTCTTAGTACAAAATTTATAAATAATACACTTAATTCAGATCAATATGTGCATTTAGTAATTAATTAACAATGAAATAACAATACGCATCTACGGCTAACTAGTTAAATAATCTCTCGTAAGACGGATTTTAGAAATCATTGGAACCAAATCAAGAAAACAACATGGCAAACTCGGATTTATTGATTCTGTTCATGCAGAGTAATGGATTTTGCCACACATCTTCCCCACTAACACTGTTAGCTTATCGATAGTTTACCTATGTTTATGTGCGGAATCACGGGACCTACGAGGTATACTAGACATGCGGTTGGCTTCTTTATTTTATTTCTGTAATTGCCGCCTATCTCGTATATCTAGTTACTCCCGAGTTTCCTTACTATTCGCCACTGTACGAAGACATTTTGAGAAATTACGCTTACAGAAATAAAACAAAGACTCCAACCGCATGTCTCGTATATCTCGTTGGTCCCGAGTTTCCTTATAGTTTATATCGCCAAACTATCAGAAACATAGATATCGATTGGTACCCAGCACATACGCATCTGGATATGTGTACGGGTACCGATCAAGTCTAACCTGGAGCAGTGTAAGCGATTGTAAGCTTAAGGTGTAAACGCACCATTGATTTTTGTTCTTTATTCTATAGTAAAAAATAAAAGTTTGAAAGCTTGTCATACATAGAGAATCCCAAATGAAAGAAGTGAAACCTACATTTTACTATTTGTCAACCTCTGCACTATCAAAATATGATGAGAAAAGTAGGGGTCATGTGTCATATAAGAGATTTTTTTTCTGCTCAGTGTGTACACTGGTAACAAAGTGAAAGTAGGCTTCCGAAATCATGTAATCATATCCCAATTTCCAAGCATCAATTTTTTTCTTCTAAATTTGCAAATATAAACATGACAATGCTATCAAAATGTTCAAAATACACCAATAATGCCATTCAAATAAAAAAAATGAGCATTCAAATAAGGAAAATGCATTTTTAAAGAAGAAGAAATGAGGATTATTTATAACCGCCATTATGCGAAGCACTTCCTTTTTGCAATGGTGGTACTATGCCTAAAGAGGTCAGCATGATGACTTCATGCCGAGCACACGCTCTTTGATTGCTACAAACGTCATGTAGTTTATCAATAGTCTATATATATTTAGAACCTGATATCTCCCAAACCAGGCCCATTAACCCCCAATAAGAAACCAGGGAATTATATGTCTGTACCAAAGTCCATAGCAATTCAACGCTAATTAAACGGTGAGGTCAATCAAACTTTTCCTGAAGCAACGTACTCAAATGTGCTGCTATTTAACGGACCCAATCGGGAGAGAAATATTACCCATAGCTATAAATAGCAATGGGCCGTCAATTTACTTTATCTGAGTTACCGATTACAATGTTGTTCTAGCATACACATCACGCAATCTGCAAAACATCTACAGCTAGTTTGGCGATATGAGTAGTAAACGCCCAAGTGTTGATCAAGGCAGTCAGGTGTGTAACATAACAGACAAGATATAGAAATAAGAATTACCCCTCCGCCACGTTCTCCGTTTTCCGGTTTACCCTGTTCCGAACAGCTGCACATATTACCATATACATTTGCACTGTCTGCAGGAGCGATGAAAATATCGAATACTGCACAACCTGTATATAAACCAACACGTTCAGTTTAAACATAACTGACAATTAATGGTAAATCATTTCAAATTGTCTAAAATTATAATTTTATGGCATTAGTCCGTGCGTATCCTTATATATTACTAATGATTTTTACATAATTGTATCGTGATCTACCATCAATAAAATGACTTTTATTGTTATACCATGGTCTAATGACACATTGTGAGAGAAGAATAAAATCAAATCTTAAACATTTATGAACAAATGAAATTAATGCGTAATGACGCACTTCTGAAATTTTAAACATTTGAATTATTCCATTATACTCAGTTTTTAATGGATTTAATATATTTACATATATGTTAATAGTTTGCATTCACTAGTGAAATTATAACTGATCATTTTACTAATTTCAATATAGAGCACTTACCCGGTTTGCATTCACAAGAGCTACTATCTGGAGACAGACATTTTTTGTTGCTGTCGATATCCACACATTCTTCCCCACACGCACAGTCACTGTAATACAAGACATGTGCATATGTATAACTGAAAAACCTAACCAGCCATCTGTCACAGTCATTGTAATACGAGACATGTGCATGTATAACTGAAAAATGTAACCAGCTATCAGTCACAGTCACTAATACGAGACATGTGCATATGTATAACTGAAAAATCTAACCAGCCATCTGTCACAGTCACTGTAATACGAAACATGCATGTATAACTGAAACATCTATCCAGCCATCTGTCACAGTCACTGGAATACGAGACATGCATGTATAACTGAAAAATCTAACCAGCCATCTGTCACAGTCACTGTAATACGAAACATGCATGTATAACTGAAACATCTAACCAGCCATCTGTCACAATCACTGTCATACGAGACATGTGCATGTATAACTGAAAAATTTAACCAACCATCTGTCACAGTCACTGTCATACGAGACATGTGCATGTATGACTGAAAAATTTAACCAACCATCTGTCACAGTCACTGTAATACGAGACATGTGCATGTATAACTGAAAAATCTAACCAGCCACCTGTTACAGTTACTGTAATACGAGACATGTGCATGTATAACTGAAAAATTTAACCAACCATCTGTCACAGTCACTGTAATACGAGACATGTGCATGTATGACTGAAACATCTAACCAGCCATCTGTCACAGTCACTGTAATACGAGACATGTGCATGTATAACTGAAAAATTTAACCAACCATCTGTCACAGTCACTGTAATACGTGACATGTGCATGTATGACTGAAACATCTAACCAGCCACCTGTTACAGTTACTGTAATACGAGACATGTGCATGTATAACTGAAAAATTTAACCAACCATCTGTCACAGTCACTGTAATACGAGACATGTGCATGTATGACTGAAACATCTAACCAGCCATCTGTCACAGTCACTGTAATACGAGACATGTGCATGTATAACTGAAAAATCTAACCAGCCACCTGTTACAGTTACTGTAATACGAGACATGTGCATGTATAACTGAAAAATTTAACCAACCATCTGTCACAGTCACTGTAATACGTGACATGTGCAAGTATGACTGAAACAACTAACCAGCCACCTGTTACAGTTACTGTAATATGAGACATGTGCATGTATGACTGAAACATCTAACCAGCCACCTGTTACAGTTACTGTAATACGAGACATGTGCATGTATAACTGAAAAATTTAACCAACCATCTGTCACAGTCACTGTAATACGAGACATGTGCATGTATGACTGAAACATCTAACCAGCCATCTGTCACAGTCACTGTAATACGAGACATGTGCATGTATAACTGAAAAATTTAACCAACCATCTGTCACAGTCACTGTAATACGTGACATGTGCATGTATGACTGAAACATCTAACCAGCCACCTGTTACAGTTACTGTAATACGAGAAGTGTGCATGTATAACTGAAAAATTTAACCAACCATCTGTCACAGTCACTGTAATACGAGACATGTGCATGTATGACTGAAACATCTAACCAGCCATCTGTCACAGTCACTGTAATACGAGACATGTGCATGTATAACTGAAAAATTTAACCAACCATCTGTCACAGTCACTGTAATACGAGACATGTGCATGTATAACTGTAAAATTTAACCAACCATCTGTCACAGTCAATGTCATACGAGACATGCATGTATAACTGAAAAATCTAATCAACCATCTGTCACAGTCACTGTAATACGAGACATGTGCATGTATGACTGAAACATCTAACCAGCCACCTGTTACAGTTACTGTAATACGAGACATGTGCATGTATAACTGAAAAATTTAACCAACCATCTGTCACAGTCACTGTAATACGAGACATGTGCATGTATAACTGAAAAATTTAACCAACCATCTGTCACAGTCAATGTCATACGAGACATGCATGTATAACTGAAAAATCTAACTAGTCATCTGTCACAGTCACTGTCATACGAGACATGCATGTATAACTGAAACATCTAACCAGCCATCTGTCACAGTCATTGTAATACGAGACATGCATGTATAACTGAAAAATCTAACCAGCCATCTGTTCTTTTTAACATTGTAAGCAAATCAATAAAGGCATCAGTATTAAAACATATTATTATAATACATTTTATCTGAGATTTTATTAAAATAACATACAATTTTTAGAATCTAGTCAATTAGTTTGTATATGACTAAATGCATTATAATGTTGTGTTTGAATTTTATTATAGTGCAGTCATTTTATAGTAAAATGACATAAATACATACTTAGTATTTGTTAATTCAATTTTATTCCCATATCAAACTAGCTCCTATGTGGTATTGAATAGCAACAGGAAAGATTAAGCAAGCATAAAACATATCTAAATATATTCTTTTTGAGAATAAACAAACAGCTAAATCGTGAAATTGATTCATTAATGCCACCATCATATCATAAAGTCACACAATCAGGAACAGCGTGATTCAGCTATTTCAATACATCGTATCGTATATACTCCCTGTGGTACCAGACAAGGCGTAGTACCACCATTGAAAAACAGGAAGTGCTTCCGTAGGGTAGTCGCATAATGGCTGCCATAAAAAATCCTAGTTTTATTTTCTCTAGAAATGCATTTTCACATTTTATTTTGTCGATGGTGGGCCAACACCACAGCAGAATGTTAGTCAACTGGAGCTGAACGTAATTCAAGCATGGAAGGCCACAACAGTGTCCTCCGCGACACATGGTGTTCATGAGGACGATATGTCATACTGTTGTTACCACAGGAGGGGTCAATTTGAGGTAACGAAATAGTTGAATGACAGATGCTGTTACTAACTATGAATATATGATGAAATATCGAAACCCATAGACCAGATGTATATGACAGTCCGTAGATTACAAACGTCCTAAATGTTTCCGGCGCACATCAGTTCCCGTGATATTGAAAAAGAGTATATTTTCACGCTCAATTGAAATTCGTATTTCAACTCAATTTTAGGGTTCATATAAAAACACATTTGTCAAATATAAGTGCAAATACTTGACTTTGCCTCGCTTCGAAAGTATAAATGCAGATTTGAAAGAGAAAATTATCAACCTTATATTTTTATTATTAGTCTATTTGTTTTTTAAGGTAAGCACCACCTCTTGGGTTTAAGCCACATACCCAGTAAGTCCTATCATTTTAATTCAATAAAACACTGGTATAATTGTAATATTGAGTATAAATTGTGATTATCTGGATCATATATGGTACTGCTGTTTATCGTCAAAAACATATATTTAAACTCGCTATTATCGTCGATATTTGAATATACCTGATTCGTGATAAAACGTAAATGAATAGGTATCCAAAATTTCAATTATATTCTTTCGGAAATTTCCGGGCATCGTCGACTGAACCCGAGTAAGTTGTTTTATTTTAACTAAGATTTATACTGCTGAACTTGTTATGTTTCTAAATAGTGCAGCTGTGGTTATATCTATAGTTTATGGCTCGAGAGATCCGAAGGTTATGAAATTTCACGAAAACGTTTGTCATTTACATAAACAAGCTATTTCTTTTCATATAAAAAGCCGGGTCCGATTAGCCCAGTCAGTCGTTAACGCGCCTGACTGTCAATCCAGCGGTCGTGAGTTAGAATTCCCACCCGGCAACAGTCTCCGTGAGGATTGATATACGACATTGTGTCTCATTATCATTCGTCTCTCACCGCTGATTCAAGTTGGAAAATGATCAGTTACTTGCGGAGATAGGGTGTACTCGAGTACTGGTTAAATTTTCCAGATCCCACTGATAACTGGTTAGGTTAACTGATCGTATGGTGGCCCTCGATGGCATGAAAATGACGTTAAATAATCAATCAATCAACCATATAAAAAGAATAGCTTCAAATACTGATTATGCCGCTTTTCTATTACTTTTCAAATGAAAAAAGTTTTAATTGTTAACAATCACGGTACAGCTCTGTAATAATAGTTTCGCATCGACACTTTGAACAGCGTGGCAAGTTGACATAGTAAATGCAGTAATTAAATAACAAAATCGGAGAACATATAAAATATATATTTATACTTAATTTAAATTAGTATTGTTTAAATATTATAAGAAATACAAAAAAAATATCTAAATGGTCATTTCATGAGCATATACATCATGAGGTTGATAAGAAAACATCTAAACAAACGCTTTAAGATACATAGCTAAAATCACGTATAAACAAAACAAAGAACGAATTAGTATTCACTTGTTAATAATGGGAAGGTGGAAGGTGGATTAACATGGCGATAAACAACATGAAAGATGGGGACGATGATAATTCCGAGATATGGATCCCAATCCAAATCAAGTGTTTCGTATTCAAAATCAAGCTTCTATTGGATACCTATTTGCTGGGAAATCAACTGAAGTCTTGTCAACGGGCAACGATAAAAATGAAAATGCTTTACGGTATTGATAAAGATATAATACTCCAAATAAAGGGAAGCCGTTTCATTTTGTTACCGTTCTTTAGATATATTACATTTGGCACGAAGTACGATTTTTTCCGTAACGTCAAAATGATTAATAATGAAACAAAAGAAAATGTTTGTTTGAACTTATTTTTTTTACTTCGATTGTGGAACAAGTCATTACAAATCACGCTCGGTGTCTTTCTGGGTAGAACCAGTACAATGTTTATGAGGCAAAAGTGTCTTGATTAACCCTTTACTTCATATAGACGCCTTTTGACACCTATAATATAGAAGGCTTTTGAATTATTTGGTGAATTATGTTTATATTAACTGACAGATTGGAAAACAGTGGTTTCCAAGGCCTTCTGTGATTGGTGCAGGAAAGCGCGTATCTATGGGATAAAGGGTTAAGGACACCACACATAGCCGCGGGGTAGGATCGAACCAACAATCATCCGATGTTCTACCAGTGGACTACGCGTTTCATATGTTTAATATAATTTTATATTTTGTGTGTCTAGTACCTACCTAAGTTTCTCGCAGGGTTGACAGGTAACCATGGCGACGGCACCCAACCAGAACATCAGTTGAACGATTGACACCATCCTTTGACGTGTACAGGTACTGAAAAACAAAAAAAAAAACAGATCTTTTTTACAATACAAGCATACAAGTATTCAGGTTAAGGAAAGTACTTAATATAAATTAGTTCACGACATTTCGATTACATCTAGAATTGATTTCAGGAAAATATATTTATCAAATATAAGTGGTATTGTCAAAAGCGGCGAAGGGTCAATTTCAGTGCGTTGAAATTAGTTGATATTTTAGCGAAACCAATATGTTTTTATTTGATATGTTATGATTGAAAACAGTTAATGTTTTATTCATAATTTCAATATTTTATGTAGTGAAATTAACTATAATAATTAAATCAGAAGTACTCTCCATAAATCGTGAAAAAAAATTAAATTAAATGTGGTTGTTTGATGTGGTAATAAGATTTGAAGCTATAAAGTCATTCGGAACATCTTCCGTAGTAGTAAATTAAAAAAGTCAGCAGTTATTAAAACAAACTAAAATATTGTTATAACATAACTATGCATCCACTTACCTATTTTACTTGTTTAATTTTCAATCTCCGCTGCAGATATCGTTATGAAAATTATAATAAAATCGTCCTATTTATGTAGCATAACGGTATGACCAGCTGGTGTCATCTGTCCGAAGGGACGTAATCTGTGACAGGGGCAGCTGTTTGAGACCGGACGGTAACCGTGTCCGTGTATGGTCCATATATCCATCATTATCAGGGTAACAGTTGGTTCATGATGACATGCAGTTTTGCTATATGGTCAACTAATTAAACATTATATTATTAATATTATTATAATGAAATAATTCTTATCAAAATAGTAGCATTCCAATCTGGTTGAATTCTAATCACTTTACCGATATGTGTATGACACATACGCTGTCAAAACTTGCAGTTAGTATGCGCAGAGGTCCACATACAAAGAGTCACAGGTCAATATAAGTGTCTTTATAAATTAAAAGATTGTTGGTGGGGGTAGGGGACGCTTTATGGACGGTGCATGCCTTTTAGGATTGCTTGTATTTAAATTGTATTTTAGTGGTAAAATGGCAGGTCCTGGAGCGGCGAGTCGTTGGTTCAATACCCAACTATGGTCATGAGCTGTGTCCTTAACTAAGATAATGTATGTATTAGTTCTACACAGAAATAAATCGAACTATATTTATATAAGGAACGTAAAGTGTCTCAAAGGCGATGTAAATAAACAAATTAAAATTAATAAAATTGTGTAGTTTCAAAACTTATTACCAGTACCGTCATATATCACATAGGTAGAGCACTTGGTCCAGTGGTAGAGCACCGAACCCGTGATCGGAGGGTCATGGCTGCGATCCTCCGCAAAAACTATGTGTGGTGTCAAGACACTTTTCTTCATTTCTAAACAGGAAGACTTCGAGCGTGAGTTGCCTAAGTTTCACAATCGAAGTAAAATACAAAAAGTTTAAACTATATATCACATAGATAGAAAGGATAAAAGATTCCTCGAGATCATCCAACTTTTTATATTTCGAATAGCTTTCTCTGATAAAAGCTCTCTTTCTCTCTCTCTCTCTCTCTCTCTCTCTCTCTCTCTCTCTCTCTCTCTCTCATCGCATATCAACACTATCTATCTTCCAATAAGTCAAACCCCTCTACAGTAAATCAGTAGATAATACAAATGTGATACACTTTCATTATATTTTGAATATTTAACCAATCTATACACTGTAAATTAACAATTACGCTACGTAAATAAATGTTAGCTTTTATATAGTATGAATAACAAACCATACAATACATAGTAAATCAGCAGATTATGCCCAGTACAAAACTGCATGTATGCTATCATTTCAACCAAAAATTAAGAATAGAATAACAACTCTTTACTGAACAATAAGATACATTTCCGAGAACAAGTTTTTGCCACATCATAAACAATTATAGAAAAGTATGTAAATTACATTTTTTATTAGTAATTTTGAAAAATCACTAAGGTGCGCCCAGTCAATGAATACTACACAATTCTTTTTTATGTATTTTCCCTAGCGAATATCGTCGCATTATATGGCAACTTGGAAACGAGACAGTGAAACAATACAAATAAGTGAATGATGCTCTTGAACATAAAAAAATGACAGTGTTACCTCACTTGACCGGTATATTGTCAATTGGAGATGAACGTAATGAAACAATACATCACTTGATCTTGTTTTAAGGACTATACAAGCATAAAAGGGTTTATAAATTGTTTAATGTCAAGTGGTTGTTTATGACTGGTATATGTATTGTATATTCTGCTATCAGGTCATACTCCAAATCGTGGATAATAAAACACTCATCAATTTATTATGTAACATGATCTCAGATTTATGAATTAATAATTTAAATCATTATCATGCTGTGAAGTGCCTACATACGTTCCCACTTCTATAGTTGAATGGCATGTGGTTTGTTTGTGGTTGGTGTATGTACTTAACTGTATTTTACAACCTACATGGGTCAATGTTCTTGTAATGCGTCTGACTTTTCATCCAGGGGTCGTGAGTTCAAGGCTACGGTCTCAGAGAGAGAGAGAGAGAGAGAGAGAGAGAGAGAGAGAGAGAGAGAGAGAGAGAGAGAGAGAGAGAGAGAGAGAGAGAGTCGAACAATTAGAAGTTTGGTAATCTTGGCGAATAGTTTATACTTTATTCCTCTGTTGTATATAACGGGTTTGATAACAAGTTAGTTGTTTGAAACTATAAAAATTAATATTTTGATCAATCGTATATAAAAAGTAAGATTTCTATTTAACGAAAAAGACAGAAGTCTCGCTATGGCCGCACAAATAACCAAGGGAGTTAACTACGATACGCTTTGCTAAAGGGATGTAATTTCTGTCCAATTAGTTTTGAAGGCATTTGTCAGAAAGTAAAGTACATTATTTTACTGAGCAAGAATATTTAAAATCATAGCCTCATGATCAATATATATTTGTCAAGTATACGTTTTTATGTTATTGTATGCTGTAATTCACCAGTCTCAACTTGTTTATTTGTTATCTTCATAGTTTTAGATATATAGATTGTAGCACCTGCGAGAGAGTTTATATATCATTAATATTTTCAACGTCTTCTATTGTAACTTCCGTAGTGGGTTTTAAACAAAGGAGCTTTGTTTTAAATACAATCTACGGTAGTGAATTTATATGTACTTTCTACGCTGCAAAACGAAATAAAACGCATATTCAATATTACCAGATGTACAATGTTAACATGATCTTTTATTTATCTCTATCCGGTTAACTCAGTCGGTAGCGCGTCTGACTATCAATCCAGGGGTCGTGAGTTCGAGTCCCCGCCCGGCCACAGTTTCCGTGATTCCGTTAATATTCAATTTCATCACTATCCTGTTTACACTATTGTTTCCTGTTTCAATACAAACTATAAGCGATGACAGCATAACAGAGTCATATCGCTTCTATGACACACAACTTTGAAAACATTTCATTGTACGCTTAAGTTTGTTGCTAAGACAATGTCGTTCTCTCACACGCAGGCGCCTACTACGGGTATTTATCAAATATTTTATGTATGCATACAATTATAATAGCTGCAATGGACCTCGATATGTGTTCTTTAACATCACTCCTCATATCATATTCAGTAAAGACAGAGTCTGTTGGATTTTTTTTCTCTTTTTCTTAGGTGCATTTTCTGCTTTTAAATGATACTATTATGAGATATTATAATAAAAATATGTTTATTATTAATTAAAGTTATCGAAATTTTAATCTGAGCAAGAGTGGTATTTGAATAGATGTACGATTCGTTGATTTGATATTGCGAAGTCGTCTATAAACTTGTTGTCACAGAAAGACTCGAAATCGATTGTTAACAACTTTGTATACATTTTAACTAAAGATCTACAAGAAGTTAACCCAAGTAGGCGCCGCTTTGTAACAGTTGTACGTTAAACTACTGTCGCAGACTAACCGATTACGGCTTGTTGATCACTGATTTCCCTTACCTGTTATTTATTGTGCTGGATTGACGTACAGATGTGGCAGTTACTCTGACGGTCTCATCACTTTCAAACATGCTGACACAAAAAGCCTTTAAATCAGGTAAGATTTTTGTTTTACCTTTTTGCTACGATTCAGAAATCACAGAATGTTTAAACTCAGTTAGGTGTGGAAAAGTATCTGATACGTAATGTCCAATTAAAACACAAAATAGCACTTTTCTAAATTACGTTGTTTTATACATTCATTATTTGTTAAAACTGGGAGACATTCTAATGTCACCTATTAAGATATACTACCTATTTTATGTAATTCAGACTACTAATCTTGGTCTCTGTGTGAACTAATCTTACAAATATTATATTAACAATTATAGTAAACCTAATGTGAACCAATTTTATTAAAAATTGGGAACCCATGACATTAGTAAATTGCAAAATCTTGCAAGGTTTGTTGATGAAATGTAAGTTTTGTAACAGCAAAGCATATAATGCTTAATTTGGCATTTGTGTTTATGTTGCATTGCGACTTGAATATATTTACCATGTGTTTATTTGTATTATGGGCCGGAAGCATACATTACTTACTTGAAATAAATATTGTTTTTTTCCTACTATAAATTGCCTATGTTTTTACGACATAACGTGCGATTACAATTACAGAATATAATATTATATAACTACATGTATCATGGTGTCCGTCATTAAACCGTCCGAAAACGCATCGATGGTTATATAGTTCGGTATTTGTAGACCCGTCCGTATCTAAGTGCGGATTTCCATATTGTTTGTGTCTCCGGTCCTCTTAAATGTCTCATTGCCTTCAAATTTACTACACAGATAATGTGACAAGATTTGAAAACACGCCTAACATCTTTACCGCTTGATTTATTTCTTCTTCTTCTTTCTCTGCTTTTTGTCTTCTTCTTATTTTTCCTTCTTCTTTTACCATATTAGTACAAGAATTGATTATATTGATGCTAAAGATTGTATCCATATACAACAATATTTTGTAACAATTTTTAAGGGAGTGAGTGCCCTGTCCTGAAGCCGGGAACATTAAGGTTATACAGCATGCGGTTCTGTCCATACGCACAGCGATCTAGGATTGTGCTCCTTCACAAACATATTCCGTAAGTAAACACACGGTGTTACTTAGACTTTAGCTTAGACTTTAGCTTTAAAGGGGCACATGGCAATGTTGCTCTTTAATTTTACATTTACGTAATTCAATCATGGGAATTCTAATCTCTAAGAACAACTAAAACTTCATATATAAGAAATTATTTTTATATGGCGATGTCACATCCATTATTGAAAATTTAAAGATACTTAATTGATAATACTGACTCGATATATAAATGGAAGTATTTTGTCATTGCTATAAAATCTGATCACCGGAAAGCAAGAAAACGAACATTTGAAAATTCAAAGTTGCGCACAAACGTACTTGCGAAATAAAATGCCATTCACCACTACTGTAGTTAGTGTAAACTTATTTATTTTACTTCGATTGTGAAACAAGTTATTACAACTTAGGCAAATAATCCTCAAACTCTTCTTGGGTAGAACCAGTATTAAGCTTATGTGGAAAAATGTCTTTCTCAAGGACACCGCATTTAAGGCGGGGCGGCGATCTAATAGATAGAGTGTTGGCCGCTAACGCCAGAGGTTTCGGGTTCGATCCCGTGCTCGACCCGATGCCTCTCATAAAACATCACTCAATACTGGTTCTACCCAGGAAACGGACTCGAAGGCGATTCATATAAGCTCTGGGCTTTCATCGCAATCGAGCTAAAAGAAATTAGTATAAACTAAAGTAAGGACACCGCACATAGTCGTGTGTGTGGGTGGGCGGGGGTCGAACTTATAACTCGCCGATCCAGGGTTCGGTGCTCTACCATGCGCCCCACTTATACCATAGTCAGGCCCCATTCCAAATTAGAAACACAATGATGAGTCTGCTAACATACTGCGGATACCTGAAGTTAAAATTTGCATGATGTAG
This sequence comes from Panopea generosa, assembly GCA_029582155.1. Lineage (NCBI taxonomy): Eukaryota > Metazoa > Mollusca > Bivalvia > Adapedonta > Hiatellidae > Panopea > Panopea generosa. The sequence continues at coordinate 2,001,685 of CM055900.1, forward strand.
ATGTATAACTGTCAGATATAGTTTGACGCTGTCTATGTGTCTGAATGTAAGAGTTTATAACAGTTAGATAGGGAATAATGGACGGTAAGAGATTAGGATACATGTATCATGAATATTGAAATAAAGGTATGATTTTGATGAATTATTTGATACTGACCAGTTTAAAGGTCAATCGTGCCATATACATGTGACGTTGTCAATATTTGAACTTCTGAAGTAGAATTAAATGGTCAATACTGAAGATAACAGCAGGCGGACAGATGTTGTATATGTGTACATGAATTTCAAATCTACAAATCTGATTAGAAAGATACATCCCTCCCCTGTGACAATAATGACGGATATGCCCTCCTGTTGAATATAACCAATTGCCGAAATATAACATTAATTTCCCCAAAAATTAATTAATACATACGAAATAATTAAAATTAAGTTGAGCGCGTTGTCTAGTGGCAGAACACCAAATCCAGGACCAAAGGACGTTGGTTCGATCTTCACCAACGGCTATTTGTGCTGTCCTTGAACACGACTCTTTTCCGCATATAGTTACTTCTGGTTTCGCCCAAAAAGACTTCGAGCGTGATTTGTACAAGTTGTAATAACTTGTTTCACAATTGAAGTCAAATAAATAAGTTTAAATAAATTTTAACTTATTAGAAGAATTATCTAGTTTATGTAATGTTCAGTCTAGTGATCTATATACACCTACTATTTATCGAAGCTGTTTAGATTCTTTGAAATGCATTGTATAGAAAAGTATTACAATGCTATATTACAAATCACAAATATAAAAATTGTCTTTCATTATGTCAGTTACAACTGATATTTAAACGTCGAATGCATTTTTAGTCCTTTAATGTGCTTGAGTTACCTGAATTACTTGTACCCATTGTCGAAAGAAACTAGTATTTTTTTTAAATGCGTCAATATATGTACATTTATACATGACACTGCTTGCGCTATTTTTTATCTGGAAATGATGATGATGATGATGGCAGAAGTAAAGGTTTGATATTAGTCTATCCCAGTATATGAAAAAGTAAGGTTGAGCACTACAAAGGTTAGTGTTTATTAAGTGATTTTTAAAGAAACAATAGACCCAACTATCGCTCCCCATGATATTTTGTTTCTCTTTTTGGTTCACTTGGAAAAAGTATATAAAAAAGTTTCCTTTTTTTTTCCTCTCAATATACTATGTCACTATGTACCCACTGATCCCGTATTGACATAAGGATATCCATTTAAGCATGCCAAAACAATACATTAAAAAGGTATATCCTTACTTGGCCTACGCATCCAGGTTAAATTAAAATAGATTTACAGTATAAAGAGTTTTTTACGACGTTTCAAATGATTGCACGTTAATCTTTCGATTTCAGTTTAATACGTCATGTAGATTACTTATTGTAGAATTTATTACTTAGAAAGATGTAGAATGACGAGAAAAAAATGGGGACTTCACTCCGATTAAAACATCGCGTTTTTGTCATGTTTTGGCGGAAATCAAAGCCAATCCATTCCTATTTTATGCATTAATGATTTTATTCTTTCCGATATTTGTAGCGAGTCTGCCTGATATACCTTTACAATTAAACGGGGCAGCCATGAAAAGTCTTTCCTCTATTACACTGCCTGTTGTATCAAACTGTCACGTTAATTCCAAATGTTTTATTAATCGCTTATATTGATATTGTTGATTTTATAAAAATAAAAAACAACCTATGTCTAAAATAATGGCCGTTCATGGTTAAGCGTTCATGATTAATGAACGACAAACGTATTTACAGGTTCACCTAATGAGTCACAGTGTATATATTAATACATTATGTTAACATTTACAGACACGAAATTGTCAACATAAATCTCAAAGAGAAACCAGAATGGTTTCTTAAAAGCATAACCCCATTGGGCCAGGTACCCGCCCTTCAGAAAGATGACGTCATTGTATACGACTCGTCAATAGTATGCGATTATTTGGATGACGCTTACCCAGAAAACAAGCTTAACCAATCAAGCCCGTTCAAGAGAGCGAAGGACAGAATGCTTCTTGAAATGACAAGCAAGGTGGGCAGTTTGTGCTGTACGAGTATGTTATTCTTGAAATGACCACCAAGGTGGGCAGTTTGTGCTGTACGAGTATGATATTTGTTTTGAATTATTGCAACTGCTTTGCTGTTGTTGACATTATTATTATTATTATTGTTGTTTTTATCATTAATGTTATTATTATTATTATTTATTATTATTATTACCATTATCATCATCGTCATCATGCGACTGTTTGACTGTGGTTTGTTTATATATATACCGATGCGACTGTAAGACCGCGGTCAATATTCAATATGCAATAATGCGACTGTTTAACTGTGGTCAGCATATAGTATATAAAAAGACGACTGTTTAACCGTGATCAGTATTCAGTATGCAATAATGCGTCTGTTTAACTGTGGTCAGCATATAGTATATAAAAAGACGACTGTTTGACCTTGGTCAGTTTTCAGTATGCAATAATGCGACTGTTTGTGTATATAAAAATGCGACTTTTTGGCCGCAGTCAGTATACAGATTTACGTTTGCTCCAATACTTTCCAGATTATGGGTCCTCTATACAAGTTATATCGTTCAGCCGGAGACGAACTGGATAAAGACATCACAGATCAGATACTGTCCGGTGTGGAGATATTTGAAAATGAGCTGAAAAACAGGAGAACGACTTTCTTCGGCGGTAAATAATTTTTTTGACAATATTGTGAAAATATACCGCATGTTTGGGTTGCCTTCATTTTACAATGTCTTGCTTTATGACGGAGAAGAGCGAAGTCGGATGCACCCCGACATTAGGGGTTTATATCTCTTTAGTGTCGGCTTTGTTAATGAGTGTCCAAGTCGTCGTACATTAGGGGGTTACATCTCTTTAGTGTCTGCATTGTTAATGAGCGTCCAAGTCGTCGTACGTTAGGGGGTTGCATCTCTTTAGTGTCTGCATTGTTAATGAGCGTCCAAGTTGTCGTACGTTAGGGGGTTACATCTCTTTAGTGTCGGCTTTGTTAATGAGCGTCCAAGTCGCCGTACGTTGGGGGTTACATCTCTTTGGTGTCTGCTTTGTTAATGAGCGTCCAAGTCGTTGTACATTAGGGGGTTACATCTATTTGGTGTCTGCTGTGTTAATGAGCGTCCAAGTCGTCGTAAATTAGGGGGTCACATCTCTTTAGTGTCTGCATTGTTAATGAGCGTCCAAGTCGTCGTACATTAGGGGATTACATCTCTTTAGTGTCTGCTTTGTTAATGAGCGTCCAAGTCGTCGTACATTAGGGGGTTACATCTCATAAGTGTCGGCTTTGTTAATGAGCGTCCAAGTCGTCGTACATTAAGGGGGTTACATCTCTTTAGTATTGGCTTTGTTAATGAGCGTCGAAGTCGTCGTCGTACATTAGTGGGTTACATCTCTTTAGTGCCTGCATTGTTAATGAGCGTCAAAGTCGTCGTACATTAGGGGATTATATCTCTTTAGTGTCTGCTTTGTTAATGAGCGTCCAAGTCGTCGTACATTAGGGGGTTACATCTCATAAGTGTCGGCTTTGTTAATGAGCGCCCAAGTCGTCGTACATTAAGGGGATTACATCTCTTTAGTATTGGCTTTGTTAATGAGCGTCCAAGTCGTCGTCGTACATTAGTGGGTTACATCTCTTTAGTGCCTGCATTGTTAATGAGCGTCAAAGTCGTCGAACATTAGGGGGCTACATCTCTTTAGTGTCTGCATTGTTAATGAGCGTCCAAGTCGTCGTACATTAGGGGGTTACATCTCTTTAGTGCCTGCATTGTTAATGAGCGTCAAAGTCGTCGTACATTAGGGGATTATATCTCTTTAGTGCCTGCATTGTTAATGAGCGTCAAAGTCGTCGAACATTAGGGGGTTACATCTCTTTAGTGTCTACTTTGTTAATGAGCGTCCAAGTCGTCGTACATTAGGGGGTTACATCTCTTTAGTGTCTGCATTGTTAATGAACGTCCAAGTCATCGTACATTAGGGGATTACATCTCTTTAGTGTCTGCTTTGTTAATGAGCGTCCAAGTCGTCGTACATTAAGGGGGTTACATCTCATAAGTGCCTGCATTGTTAATGAGCGTCAAAGTCGTCGTACATTAAGGGATTATATCTCTTTAGTGTCTGCTTTGTTAATGAGCGTCCAAGTCGTCGTACATTAGGGGGTTACATATCTTGAGTGTCTTTTTTGTTAATGAGCGTCCAAGTCGTCGTACTTGATGATTATTCTATAAACTGATTGTGTTTGATACCTTGCTGTGCTTGCTATGTTTTTAACAGGATTTTAATGGCATTTTCAACATATAAGAGATTATATATATCATATACCGTGTTATTGATGGAGAATCCTCAGAACAAATCTAAGTAGAATCAAATTTCTTCAGCATGTAATTGACAAACTTACATAAAAGTATTTGGATAATCAAGCTGGACTCGAACCCACGACCTCAGTGGTAAACTGAAACTTGTTTTTAATGGGGTTCAATGTCATTATCAACACATAATAGGTTAAACATAGCAAATTCCGTTTTATTGGTGGAGAAAACCTCAAAGTGAATCTGTGTAGAACCACCGTTCTTCAGCAAGTAACTGACAAACTTACTCTCTTAAAAGTATTTGTATCGAGGTGGAACCCACGACCTCAGTGGTGACGGTAGGTTGTTTTTAGACGACAGCTATTTTAATGGCGTTAAATATCATTATCAACACATACTTAGTCTAGGATATACAGGGCAGACTCTGTTTTGTTGAGTTGGGGAGAGAGATTGCAGAATAAATCTGAGTAGAACCACCGTTCTGCTAACTTTATCAAATAAAAGTATTTAGATCGACCTGGCTTCGAACCCATGACCTCAGTGGTAAACGATAAGTGGTTATTAGACGACAGTATTTTAGACAATACGCTACGAAGGAACCTTGGCCTTTGAATAATATGTCCTCTATTTTATGTACATTTTCTTCTTTGTAACAAATGGCGTGTCTTCGACCTGTGTGCTTGTGTCAATTTCGTAACACTGGTTTTACCTAGGAAGGACCGAGCGTGACATATTCAAGTTACAGATTTAAGAACGTACTTAAAAACCGATGTTAACAAATAAGTTTGAACTTATAATTACCTCCCAATTTCAATACACTGATACTGATACAAAAACCTGACAATGATTCCGACATATATTTTACATATGCATGTGTTTGACTTTTTCTGACCGCGGCGTGGTCTAGTGGTAGAGCGTCCGCCTCGCATGCGGAAGGTCGTGGGTTCAATCCCTGGCCGGGTAATACCAAAGACTTTAAAAATGGTACTAGAAGCCTCCTCGCTTGACTCTCAGCATTTAGAGTAAAGTTCTAGGTCTGGTCGGCCCGGTGTCAGTATAATGTGACTGGGTGGGGTATCATACCATGTGTCTGTGGCATGGTACTCCAGTGCGACAGCGCTTAGAATACTGTCTCAAGTAAACACCGTCGCGATATGACTGAAAAATTGTTGAAAGCGACGCTAAACACCATACAACAACAACAACAACAACAACAACAACAACATTGACTTTTTCTATTTTCCAAATACAGGAGATAACCCTATGATGATTGACTTCATGCTTTGGCCACATTTTGAACGCCTCGAAAATTTCGTTGAAATGTTTCCCGCCATAGAAATCACGACGAAGAGATTCCCGTATATGTCCACCTGGATCAAAGACATTACTTCGGTTCCAGCGGTCAAAGAAACAATATTACCTGCTGAAATGTACAAACAAATGATGGCTTCGGTAAAGCAGGGAAACATGGATATAGCTGACATTGGTTTGAAAGAATAAAAGTTTTTAAGATTGAAATAAACTAGACACGGACACTAGTAAGCTTCAATTTGTGAAAGTGACTTCTGGTTGACGGTCTTTCCAAACAATTGTTGAGCATGTTCATGTAGGTTAGTTAGGATGAGTAATTTCATTTATTCGTTAATATCATAAATTTGTATTATTGGTAAACTTTCAAGTAATCTCAAAACGCAGTCATGATGTTTATTACCTAACACGAAAGAATTTATTCAAACAAAATGTTGGAAATATATATTTGATTAAGATGGATTTGTGTTTTCATTGTTAAATGTTTGAAGTACTAGTCAATGATTACAACTAAATATTTACTAATTGACATTTCCAAAAATGAGGCAATTTGTATTTTGATTCTTATATTGTATTCTGATGGAGCAGCTCTTCCACTACATGCCATTTTTTATGTATTTTCTCAACTGAACGGAGCAGCTCATCCACCACATGCCATTTTTTATGTATTTTCTCAACTGAACGGAACAGCTCATCCACCACATGCCATTTTTTATGTATTTTCTCAACTGAACGGAGCAGCTCATCCACCACATGCCATTTTTTTATGTATTTTCTCAACTGAACGGAACAGCTCATCCACCACATGCCATTTTTTATGTATTTTCTCAACTGAACGGAGCAGCTCATCCACCACATGCCATTTTTTATGTATTTTCTCAACTGAACGGAACAGCTCATCCACCACATGCCATTTTGTATGTATTTTCTCAACTGAACGGAGCAGCTCATCCACCATATGCCATTTTGTATGTATTTTCTCAACTGAACGGAACAGCTCATCCACCACATGCCATTTTTTATGTATTTTCTCAACTGAACGGAGCAGCTCATCCACCACATGCCATTTTTTATGTATTTTTTCTCAACTGAACGGAGCAGCTCATCCACCACATGCCATTTTTTTATGTATTTTCTCAACTGAACGGAACAGCTCATCCACCACATGCCATTTTTTATATATTTTCTCAACTGAACGGAGCAGCTCATCCACCACATGCCATTTTTTTATGTATTTTCTCAACTGAACGGAACAACTCATCCACCACATGCCATTTTTTTATGTATTTTCTCAACTGAACGGAGCAGCTCATCCACCACATGCCATTTTTTATGTATTTTCTCAACTGAACGGAGCAGTTCATCCACCACATGCCATTTTTTTATGTATTTTCTCAACTGAACGGAACAGCTCATCCATCACATGCCATTTTTTATGTATTTTCTCAACTAAACGGAGCAGTTCATCCACCACATGCTATTATTTTTATGTATTTTCTCAACTGAACGGAACAGCTCATCCACCACATGCCATTTTTTATGTATTTTCTCAACTGAATGGAACAGCTCATCCACCACATGCCATTTTTTTATGTATTTTCTCAACTGAACGGAGCAGCTCATCCACCACATGCCATTTTTTATGTATTTTCTCAACTGAACGGAACAACTCATCCACCACATGCCATTTTTGTATGTATTTTCTCAACTGAACGGAGCAGCTCATCCACCATATGCCATTTTTTTGTATTTTCTCAACTGAACGGAACAGCTCATCCACCACATGCCATTTTTTATGTATTTTCTCAACTGAACGGAGCAGCTAATCCACCACATGCCCTTTTTTATGATTTTTCTCAACTGAACGGAACAGCTCATCCACCACATGCCATTTTTTTTATGTATTTTCTCAACTGAACGGAGCAGCTCATCCACCACATGCCATTTTTTATGTATTTTCTCAACTGAACGGAACAGCTCATCCACCACATGCCATTTTTTATGTATTTTCTCAACTGAACAGAGCAGCTCATCCACTACATGCCATTTTTTATGTATTTTCTCAACTGAACGGAACAGCTCATCCACCACATGCCATTTTTTATGTATTTTCTCAACTGAACGGAGCAGCTCATCCACCACATGCAATTTTTTATGTATTTTCTCAACTGAACGGAATAGCTCATCCACCACATCCGTTTATTTATTTAGATATTTTATATTGCTTCGATCATGCGCAATGATTTTGAATTTAAAATAGTACAATTTGAAAATTACTTTAAAGTTTTTTCATTGCAGTTTGCACATTTTGTAATCGGAAATACTTCAACAATTGTAAACACAAATTGCTGAGAATCATCTTATTTGGTTCAGAACGTTATCTGCAAAGTAAAAGAGTTTTGGTTGTATTTCTTAGGTGAATGACAGTTGAGATAATTTTAAACGTCATAACCACTTTATTTTTCGTCTCCATAAATTTTCTTAGTTTTAGCAAATACTCCGTGGAGTAATGAATTCTCAAGCATAAATTGCAACATTATCGAAAATGTAAATGATCTTTTAAATTTTGATGATGTGTATAATATATATATATAAGTTTTAAAATAAAAATCACCTATATATATATAAAACATTTTGTTAATGTGTAGTGTTGTACGCAGAACTCAATTTCAGTTCAATGTGAAATAATTAACTTTGCATTTTTTCGGTAGTTGTTTCTTCGTAGTCAGTGACTACGTTAGTTTAGAATATATAGAATAGTCAAATGTTTCCGTGACTTCTCATCGATAGTACTTCAGGTGATCGCGATCCTTCTGTTAAGATTTATTTTTTGTTGAACCCATTCTGCAAGTTGTGTTTAGAATTGTGTTGACCTACGCAAATCAAATAATTCCTAGTTATAGCAGACTTAGCACTAATTCTTTGGAAAACATATGTATTTTATATATACTGTAAAAGTTAAAAGATACTATATTAATTTGTGCGATTTCAAAATGATTAAACGTTGTGGTGATTGTTTTCTGCGTATTATCCTCGCGGCTTTTTTTTACAGAATCTCGAATAAAATAAAATTGATAAATATATTTTTTTAATTTAACGTTAATTCCAAGGTATGATCATGAAGTAGTTTTCGGTCATAACTTGAAAGTTTACCAAATATACTGAGTCATAAACGTTTTTCTTTTCTTTTGTATTTTAAAAATTAGTATTATGAAAAAATAATATTGGACGCTGTTAACATTACTACTGTATCGCCACTAACTTAGACAGTAGTTATATTAACAACAGTAATTAACTCGGACAATTGTTGAACTGGTTACATTTGAAAGTTGTCGCTTTTTGAATATTAACATTATGCATATTTTTGCAATCGTGTGAACTCCGGCTCTGGAAATTTCCAATGAATGCTCATTCAATTACACAGTAATTATAAAGAATCGATAAAATATCAAAATAACGTCGAAGTTGTCTTCTATGAAAAGTCACTTTAAACATTTTACATATGACTTCTATCGGTAAACAGATAATTATCATTCATTATCTAAGCTAATTATTTTCTTTGACTAGAAAGATAAAAACTTGAAACGAGAAACATATCAGAATCATCTTTTGTTCAGTCTGGCCATTCCAAGAAACGTCATTATTGTTGTGCACGTCCATTGGCTGGAGTGTGCTTCAGCGACAGGAATAAAGACTGGACTCAGTCTGGCTATCAGTACTGTTGTGCTCGTCCATTCGCTGGAGTGTGCTTCAGCGACAGATATAAAAACTGGATTCAGTCTGGCTATTCCAAGAAACGTCATTACTGTTGTGCTCGTCAATTGGCTGGAGTGTGTTTCAGCGACAGGAATAAAGACTGGACTCAGTCTGGCTATTCCAAGAAACGTCATTACTGTTGTGCTCGTCCATTGGCTGGAGTGTGCTTCAGCGACAGGAATAAAGACAAGACTCAGACTGGCTATTCCAAGATACGTCATTACTGTTGTGCTCGTCCATTGGCTGAAGTGTGTTTCAGCTACAGGAATAAAGACAGGACTCAGACTGGCTATTCCAAGAAACGTCATTACTGTTGTGCTCGTCCATTGGCTGAAGTGTGTTTCAGCGACAGGAATAAAGACTGGACTCAGTCTGGCTATTCCAAGAAACGTCATTACTGTTGTGCTCGTCCATTGGCTGGAGTGTGTTTCAGCGACAGGAATAAAGACTGGACTCAATCTGGCTATCATTACTGTTGTGCTCGTTCATTGGCTGGAGTGTGCTTCAGCGACAGGAATAAAGACTGGACTCAGTCTGGCTATTAAAAGAAACGTCATTACTGTTGTGCTCGTCCATTGGTTGGAGTGTGCTTCAGCGACAGGAATAAAGACAGGACTCAGTCTGGCTATTCTAAGAAACGTCATTACTGTTGTGCTCGTCCATTGGCTGGAGTGTGTATCAGCCACAGGAATAAAGACTGGACTCAGTATCCATTTGCAGGAATTGAAATATCATTATGCGTGTGTATAATGACGCTATATAAAATAATATATATATCGTGCGTACAGTGTAGTATCCGCGTATTTCACGAGATATTGACATAACCATAAGATGTCCGAGAAGTTCTTCAACCGGCCAAATTTGATATCATGTGTATGCTTATTACGGCCTTGTCATTATCAATATTAGTATTGGCCGTAGACGTACTCGAACACCTAAATTAATCACAGGATCGTGATCAAAGCGTACACAGTAGTCATTTAATAGTAAGATATCGAACATGTTCTTGAAATTTCTAAATCTGATATTTATTGTCTAAGTTACGGCCATGTCAATAATCAAAAGTACTTTATTTGACCCTGTATGCACTCGAACATACGCGCGTATCACTGTATATTGATATACAGTAATTATAGATGAATCCAGGAAACCGTACTCTGACTACGGATGGTAATAAGCCATTTGCCCATTGTTAATGTTTCCTTTTATATACTTAACTATTTGCGTTTTACATTGTAACTTGACCAAATTAACGCAATAACTACATATTACCATCTAGAACAAGTTTGTACTTTGACTAGAGATGCTTAGTCGCCATGTGTCCATTGTTAATGTGTTAATGTTCACTTTTCATATGCTTTAGTACCTATATATATTCTTTATTTCTTCAATTAACGGAGGGCAACATATTTGTTATGACATAAAGAACACATTAAATACGAACATGAGCAGCAAATAACACACACCAATAAATCAATATTAACATTCGCAGATACACGCATGAACAAAAGCGTGATGAGGTACAAGCAGACACACATACAGACTAGAAGCATACACGCGCATATTACCCGCGCATTCACAGACACATGGATATCAACACACGCATGAACAGGTAATACATCAACAGTTTGAGAGTCAACTTAAATCTATGTATCACGTGGTATTTCTATGTCACGTGATACTATGCATGAATGACCCAGAACAAAGCTGATGAAGACCGTGATACGGTCGAAATATTCTGTAAGTCAAATGTTTTGTTCTGAGTAATGGAAAATAGTTCATCTAAGATGACAAATACCAGTATTGAATGGAATTTGGAATTCCACATAATGTTGTGAGCTGACGGTTTTATATCACAATAAACATTGTATCTTGTATCATGTTAGTAATGACTCGACAAATTGTTGTGATCAACGCCTACGGCAGAACTATTAACAGAGTGCCGCTAGCTATAGCAGAGACATTTGCCCTTTATTGTTCACCCAGCGGGGCCTATAAAGCTTCAACGTTGTTTGTATCAATACTGTATATATCGTCATGTCACGATTGTAAACTTTGTATGTATCATGGCTTTGTATTGAAATAACATTAATACAACAGTGTATACATACAACAATATAGTTGATATATACATCAAAACTTTATATACACGATGATATAATACACTAATGTATATAGCACTTAGCACACCATAGCAACACTGACTGTCTCGATGGCTGGGAACTTAGTTCTTAAATTCGAACACTGTTTCTAATCCAAGGTTTATATATCACATACATTAAATCAGTACTGTCTCGTTCTTAGTTCAGCAAATCGTGTACGTCACTCCAGTCACAAGATTAAAAATGTTCGCGTCTACATCAAGAGACAGTCCTTCCAAACCATCAACATTGTATCTGTCGTTTGTATGTTTTTTGACATAGACACTAGTTACACTTTTGTCTCTTTCCCTCAACAATTCTTCGTCCCTATGGCTATTGACCAAAGCTCCGTCGCTTAAGAACCAGTAGTACTTTGCTGTTGTTTCTTGCGCGTTTGGGGCGAACCAGCGAGGCTGGAACGCCTTCACGGCACACACAAATACACCCCCTTGCGAATGTTCTGGGTTCTTTGGCGCACTCCCAGGCGCTAACAGGGTGTCTGGGCTACATTTAGAGAGCAAGCTTTTGAGTATGTGTCAAACAGAACGCCTGTACGACTTGTTTAACTGGTGTGTGTTTTGCAAGGCTAGCCTGTTTCTCGCGCGTTTGGTGCGAACCGGCGAAGCTGGAGCACATTCACGGCACACACAAATACACCCACTTGCGAATGTGTAATAGTGTTGCATTTCCATTACAAAATAAAAAATTATTTATTCATTTATTTGTGTATTTATTGATAATTGATTGATTGATTGATTGGTTAGTTGGTTGGTTGGTTGATTGATTGATTCATTATTTTTTTTTTTATTTATATTTTATTTTATTTAGCCGGGCCCAATTAGCTCTGTCGGTTACGCGTCTGATTATCAATCCAGGGGTCGTGAGTTCGAATCCCCCGCTCGGCAGCAGTCTCCGTGATGATTGATATACGACATTGTGTCTGATTAGCATTCGTCTCTCACCACTGATTCAAGTTGGAAAACTATCAGTTACTTGATGCGGTGTGCTCGAATACCAGTTAATCCCAGGAAACAGTGGTTAGGTTAGCTGATCGTCTATACCTCGATGGCATAAAAATCACGTTAAATATTCAACCAATCAATCAATAAATCAATCTTTTTATTTATTTATTTGATTGATTGATTGATTTATTTATTGATTTTTTGATTAATTTATTTATTTACTTATAATTGATTGATTGATTGATTGGTTAATTGAGTCTTTTATCGATTGATTGATTTAATTATTTACCTATTGATTGATTGATTGATTGATTGATTGATTGATTGATTGATTGATTGATGAATTTATCTATTTATTTATATATTTTATGATTGATTGAATGATTAATTAATTAATTAATTAATTAATTAATAAATTGATTAATAGATTAATTTATTAATTAATGATTTATTTATTTCATGACTTATCTAAAAAAAGAGACACTTAACCAAACAACCTTTTTACTATTTACACTAGTGTTCTTTTGTTGCATTTCCATTACAAAATAAACAACTATTTACTCATCCATTCATTCATCCATCATTTTATTTATTTATTTATTCATTTATTCACTTATTTATTTATTTAATAATTTTATGAGTTATTGCATTTCCATTACAAAATAAACAACCACTGATTGATTGAATGAATGAATTATTCATTCATTCATTCATTCATTCATTCATTCATTCATTCATTCATGCATTGATCTGGGTTTTTTTTATTTATTTATTTATTTATTTATTTATTTATTTATTTATTTATTTATTTGATGACCTATCAAAAAATACAAACAATAAACAAAACAACTGTTTTACTTGTTATACTAGTGTAATATTGTTGTATTTCAATTACAAAATAAACAATTATTGATTGATTGATTGATTGATTGATTGATTGATTGATTGATTGATTGATTTATATATTGATTTATTGATTGATAGAATTTTTTTATGATTTATATAATTGATTGATTGATTGATTGGTTTATGTATTTATGTATTCATCAATTGCTTGATTGATTTTTTTATTTATTCACTGATTTATATATTTAATTATTTTATGACTTATTGCATTTCCATTACAAAAGTAGGCCAGTTTCTAACTTTGTTGATCTTGTCAGGATCAGTATCAATTCCTTAGTTGCTGACTATGTGTCCAAGAAATTACACGTTGAATAAAGAATTTTCATTTTTCAGAGGCTAGTTTTAGATTGCACGACTTAAAGCGGTTGAGAATTAATTCTAATCTTTATAAATGTTGGTCAAAGTCATTGCTGAAAATAATAAGGTCATCTAAATAAATTGCACAAATTTTCATGTTTAGGTCTCCAATACATTCTCTGATAGGCAGCGGATGAATTGCATAATCGAAATGGCATCTTGTTAAACTCCCACAGGCCTAAGATCCCATAGTAAAGCTTGTTCTTTCTCTACCTCTATCTGGTGATAACCTGATTTCATGTCACTGGTTGTGAAATATTTGGCTCCGTGTAAACAGTCAAAAACTTCCTCTATTCTAGGTAGTGCGTAAGAGTCTCTGATAGTCCTTTCATTCAACATTCTATAGTCTACGCAAAGTTTTCCACTCTTCCTTCTTACTAGCACTATGTTTGATGCAAAAGGTGATTTGGGTTGGTCTAATAATACCACAAACAAAAAGTTGCTCCAAATGTTGCCTAACCTCTTCAATCACTCCTGGGGTTTTCTTTCTATGCCTCTGTTTAATGGTGTGGAGTGTATCAAATCTATTCTATGTTTGTTCCTATGACATTGTCCGATGTCTAAATCAGATGTAGAAAAAATATATCTGTGTTGCATCAATAATTATCTTAGTCTTCTCCTTTGTTCTTCACTTAAATTGTTGTTTTCATCTATGATTAGTTCTAGTGCAATCTGGATTATATCCCTTTACACATTTTCTTCTTCTAATTTGTCTAGAACCTCATCGGTCACATTCACAGGTTGTAATTCACAAAATATTTCCTTGGGTGTAATTGTTTCGGTGTTTGTAGTGTTATTCGATAAATTTACTTTCATCGCCTTGTTGTTCCCATAATGGTATTTGACTAGTCCGGGTATTACATCTGTATACTTGCATAGGGTTGCATCTTCTGTTTCTTGAAGTATGACGTTGGTTATTGGATGATCTAATTCTTTGTCTGTGTACACATCAATGGTTATAGTTTCATTGGGTTTGATGAAAACTTTTTTTTGATATAGCACTCCTCACTATCGCTATTCTGTTATTATTGTGTTCTAATTTCTTCTTTCTGAGCTCTATTTTTCTGAAGCAAAAGTACCATAGTGTATGTAATTGACTTTTCTGTAGAAATTATTGTCCAAAGTTGTCCTTGCATTAATCCAATAAAGTTTCTAAAATGTTGGCTCCTAAGATGACTGGTGTTTTTGACGAATAGTTGGTGTCTGGTACAATTGAAAATAAAGAAGTGTGGTTTTCAGATTTTGGAACTCCAGTAGGTATGGTCAGGTCTGCTTGAATATATCCTAAGTATGGAAGTTGTGACCTATCATTGGATTCAATATGCAGTATATCCTTAAGTTGTTGTAATTTATATATTTGAAAATTGCTGTTGTAAAAAATTCTGAAATAAAACTGCTTCCAGTATCTAACAACGTTTCATGTCCATTTTTAGTGGTTTTGGCCTCGTTAGTGCTTCCAAATAGTTACGGATATTTTTTGTTGTTTAATTTAGTGCCAGAGTCATTATTTTAAATCTTCTTTGTTGGTTTCTTTGTTGTTATTGACCTGAATGTCCTTATTGTCAGTTGGCCACTGTCTAACTAAATGTCCCTTTTGATTGCATCTGTAGCAAGCTTATTGAAAAGTAGTTGATGCTAATGGTCTTTAAGGTTTATAATCATTCCTGCCTCTCCCAGAATATCCTCCTCTCTTGTAATACCATCTTCTATACGGTCTGCTCCCATAAGAGTAGCCTTGTGATGGTCTTTCTTTGTTTTCTTTTTCTCTCTGAAGTTTATCAATATTTTCGTTCAGTTGTTTCATCACTGTACTCAGTTCAGACATCGCACTTTTCTCTTCTTTATCTAAATTATCTGCTGAATGGCATGTCTTCCCTTTACTATCTAATGATTTCATCTCTGCCTCTAACTTCCTTAGTTCCATTTTAAACTTGTCGTAGTCAGTAATTGTTTCAAACTTGAACTGGGCGATGTGTTTAAACTCAATTCTGAGTCCTTGGTATAGTACTTGCTTCGATAGGTCATCTCGTCCCTTGGTAATAGCACCTAATTCTGTAGCTTGCGAGTACAACTCCTCAAGTTTAGCTGCGTAGATGATGACGTTATATGAGCCTTGTGTACACGAGTAAAATTTTTGCATGACTGTTTCCTGGCTTTCAATGTTTCCATAAGTACTGTCCAGTTTCTTAATGATTTCTGTAATAGTGACTCCTGTCTTCTAACAATGTTACTAGCGGTTCCTCTTAAGGCTCTTAAAATAGCAAAATAGCTGGGCTTCTGTGAAAACCTTTTCACTTAAAAGGAGTAAACTTCATATTTAAAAGCCCACATATGTAATATCATTTTATCTTCTTCTCCATAAAAAATAGGTAATTTTGGGAAATTGTAAGACCCTCCAATCCTACTTGGTGTGGTTGGTAGTGCGCTATCTGGTAAACTAGTTGCCAATGTAGCCTTTGATGATCATTTTTCTGATTTTACTACAGGCCTTTCCACATATTTAACCTTTTCGGCTTCTTTTTCGTCTTCCCGTTTGTTGAACCTTTTTAAAAACTTTACTAAATCCTCTGCACCTCCTATATCTGGACGCATTTTTAACTCATGCTTCTAATAATTTTACATCTTCTTCAGACAAATCAATTGCGTAGTCCTCTCTTCTCGTTGCTCCTTCTCGTTGTATTTCAATATATTTACACTTCACACTTTAATTTACGCTCGCACAATATATGTAAGCTACTTGCGCCAAGTCAGCCAATGCTTCATTTGTATTAATAAAATCACAGATAACGTTATTTGGGTGGGGGTGGGGGAAGATGTACTTCCAGGCCCCAAAGTATATGCTGAACGTGGATATAGGGGGCCCACAAAAATGCAATTTAAACATCGAAATTCCACAAATTCTAAAGAAGGCAAGTGCCTCCGCTTGTCTCAGCGTAGCCAGATTAAATAAGGAGTGAATGGACAGCGTTTTTATTATTTTGATATCTGATCTGCTGGCTCAGGAGACGCAAAATAAAAGTCTTTAAAAGGCTCCATAGAGACGTGCACTATGTGTCGCACTAGTCTCAGTGTGGATACGGCCCTGCGTGGTAACTACTAGTTTTTCTTGCGGTATTCATTCGGACCTCTGTGTAGGGAAAGTCATACCAAGTGCTAGTAAATATGTTAATCAATGATTCAAGTGCACGTTACTTCCTTCGGAAACGAGTCTTCGTTTTATATAAATAAATCACGATTGTTGAAAGAAATACGGTGCCATAGCTTTCGTGTACGCCCTGTAGACTACAATTGCTCTTTACAATCGGAGGTAGAACTTCAAAATGGCTGCTCCCGTCGGAATGACTGCGAGAACTGTATATTGTCAACTTCGGCATCAATTGAAAAATAAGTACTCAAATAAAATCGGATTAAGAACTTCGAAAGAGGTAAAACGTTTTTATTCTCACATTAAAACATTGATCGATTAATTAAATAAGTAAGTCATGCATAAGGCCTAATTAAAATATTGTTTGTTTGTCCTTTATCTAACCCATCATTTTCATAGGTAGGTAGAGTATTATAATACATTGTGTTTTGTCAGATATACCTTCTTATTGTTATCTTTTCTTTGCACATTTCTCTTATGTAACCAGTAACTAATCTAAAGATGTTTATTTTCTAAAGAAATGAATAACATATTTATGAATGACAAACATTTTTGTGAATGTTCATCACCTTCCAATGATTATAACAGTCTTATTAATTAACTTTATTGTAACAAACATAACCGAAATTGGCCAAAAAAAAAAAAATCAAGACCGACCTGAACTGGACCAGTATGACTACTGCTAGTGCGACATATTGCACGTCTCTAAGGAGCCTTTTGACATTTTTTATTTTTGCGTCTCCCGAGACTTAAGGACAGCAGATCAGATATCTAAATAATAAAAAAGCTGTCCATCCACGCCTTATCATATCAGGCTAGACTACTGCCAGTTGTTTAAGTTGATTCTTAAATCAACTCGCAATACGAAGAAGTCATTGTTATGTTGAGGTTTGGCACTTAAATGGATCAATTCATATCCTGACTGTTATGATATGCTGTCTGATATGTTTAGAAACAAATTCTATATAATATATACAATTAAAAATAGAATAAAATTTTTTTTTAACTTGCCTACTTTTATTTCATAAACTTGCATAAAAATAATTTATTTAAAGATATTTGATGATTGGCTTGCGGTCTGCAGCCTTGGGCCTTTTATGACAGGCCTAATGGACCAATTACTGGGCTAATATGAAATAATTTTAATTTTGATTAATAATATTGTAATAATACATCTCTTACACGTGAATAAATCATGTTTTATACTGATAATAACTGATCAAAAGAAGATCCACCGTCCTTCCGCAAGTAACTGGTAAACTTTCTCGCATAAAGTTTTTGGACTGAGCTGGACTTGAACCTATGACCTTAGCGGTGAAAGGTAAGTGATCGTGGGAGAGGGCCTTAGACCATTCTTTCATGGAGGGCTCTATATTCAGTCAGTTGAATGTGGTCACCTGCCAGTATAGGAAGAAGAAGAAATAATAATGATAGCAGCTATTAGCATTGGCCTGTATCTACTTCTAGAACCAAAGTCTTGAACCTAAGTCTTGAATCTAGACCCGGAATCATACCCATAGAAGAGAGAGGCAGACTTCTTTTGCATTTAGAAAATCTATCAATGCATTTTCCTTAACAATAAACATTAAACCAGAAATCCCTGTGTTTAGGGTTATCTGAACGACCCTAAAATTGATTCCCCGGCCAACTTGAAAAGGGATGAAAAAACTTTAGAATGAAATCAATCTGCTTAATGTGACAAGAAAACTATATTTGTATTGCTTTTATTGATTTACCATCATAATTAGTCTTTTTATAGAACAGAAAACCAATGTAAAATCAATTTTCTCGATATAATAGTTCATTATTATATTTGTAACATTTTCTCCATGAAATAAAAATTAGAAGAAAAAAATAGAAAAGAAAAGTTGCTGACTTACCTACTGTATTTTTTTGTCAAGTAACCCTAAAAACCAGCATTATTTTTTCTGGCCTTATAATAATTATGGAAACAGGAAAGCAGTCTGGTATAGTTTAAACACAATTTATTCATGATATTCAGGTCATTTATTACATTAATTTTTTTACTTCACTTTTCCAGTCGGACAATTATTTCTAAAATCTGCTTGTCCTGACCAAAAACAATTTGTCCTTGCTTTAATCTAGAATTATGGTACTAGTCCTGTGGATATAAAATTAAGAATAACTAAATAAACTTTTTATAAAAGTTAAAAAATAGAGGATATGCAACAAAGAGATGCTGTGTTTAATTTCTGAATTTTCACTTGTCCAGTCGGGCTAGCAGCCTTATATTTTACTTGTCCGTACTCATGATTCAGTTGTCCCAGACAGTTGGGCAAGCATTAATGTAAAGCCCTAATATTAACTGAGACAACAAATATTAGGATTGGAACAAAAGCATCATGCTTATTGAGCTTCTTACAACGTATACATTACTGTTACTTTGTCATGGAAAAATTTCTGTCTTAAAGTTTACTGTTAATAGAATAAAAAAGTAAATAAGGATTTATAGAACAACAAAGCAGAAAACAGCAACAACAAAAAGCTCAAGCATGTATGATGTACAGTCAAACATATTTTAAGCAACCAGTCAAGGGAATGATCAAAAGTGGCCTTTTAAAACAGGTTGTTGTTTAATGCAGGTTAATTCGCTCTTACAGCATAGTAATTGGAAACAGTAGATGTGGCTGAGACAAGTGGCTGCTTAATAGAGGCGACCGCTTACTAAGGTTTGAACATATCTAGATAACATACGCAGCTTCAGTAATATAGTATCATATTACTTTATTGTTAGATTTTATAAGTACTAAATCAACAATATACCAAGATTGTTCCTAAAGATTGATTTCTGTCAATCAATATGTCATCATAATATATTAAATTTGAAATAATCTTTATCACTAAGGATTTGGTCATCAATGACGCTGGCCACTGTGTGTAAGACAGAAACTATGTTAAAACGACACATTGCACTGTTGACATTGATTTTTACTCAGATATATTATATCTGTAAGATTGACTTGTGGAAGTAACATTCAATTTCAACATTGTCATGTGTTTTTTTAATATGAAACTGTATAATGCCAGTTTAACAATCCTTAAATAAGACAACTTTGACAAGTTCATGAACTTAAGCTGTATTTGTATCTTGGCAGGTTGAAGCAGCGGGCATGTGTCATCCGCTTAAAGTCTGAAACTTCATCCCACAAAATATTGATTCATCTGTCACAGATAAAGCTAATGTTTAGTGATTAAATATCACAACCAGTATTATTCTCCTGTTCTTGACGGCATTCACTCCTGCATCTGAAAATTTGAATCAATCCTTGGCTGCAGTTAAACATGATTAATATATCATAATTAACTGTACCATACCCTTTTTTTTCTTTAGGTTAAAAGCCATGCACTCACCATTTACAAAGTTTCATGAGCAAAATATACAATCTTTAAAGGGATTATATTAGCATATTACCGTCAGTTCCCTACCCTAAATACACACGCCCAGCATGAAGATACACTTATAACTTAGAGATGTACGGGTCTAAAGTGTCTAATTGCATATCCTCTTGATTACAAACATCGGGTTTCTGAAGTCACGTTTTTGTTTTTGTTTACATTTGCCATTTCAACGAACCGCTTTCGGGTTTCTGATCAATCATCGGATAACATTGTGAAGACTCGTTCCTGATCTCGTTTTTGAGGCTTTGTTCGGGAAGTTTACGGAGTTCAATGTAAACATTGCGCAATAAAGTATTGCGGGACGTATTAAAGTTTTGGCCAAAATTCAATTACTGTTAATTTGATAACTTTCAAGTAAATAAAGGTTATACGTCAATACATAAGCATTATTTTGTGCACACTGCATACAGGAAAAGTCTGGATTAACAGCGTGTTTGTGTTACTTGCCAATATAATCCCTTTAATACATCTTGTACTATAGAAACTGTAAGTTCTGATAGAAAAATATGTTTTTGTTTTTTGTTAAAGTCTTTCATAAGAATTAACTACAGCAACAGATTAGGGTTTCGTTTAGTGGGGAGGGAGATTTTTGGTAAATTTTCAATATATGTAAGGCAGGGGTGTAGTGTGACAAATTTGGTAGTTACTCAGAGGGTGGAAAGGGGATTTCCCTTCTCAGGGTTGGGGTCATGGTCATTATTTAGAAATAGGAGTAAAAATGGCGGCTTCTGGTGACTTTTCAAACTTTAATGCTTCAATGGGCTAGAACACATTACCTCAAAAAATATTTACTTTCATCTTTTGATTTTAAATGCTACTTGTTGGAGTAACTCAATATGCGACGCTACACGCCTGTTTGGGTGAGATTACATCATGCTTTAAGAGAAATTATGTACAATGTCATGCATGTTAATATATATTTATACATTAAACCTGCATTAAGCAGCCAGTGAAGGGAAGGAGCAAAAGTGACCTTTTAAGAAAGGTTGTTGCTTAATACAGGTGAATATGCACTGAAAGCATAACAATGGGATATAGCGAATATGGCTGCTTAAGACAAGTGGCTGCTTAATAGAGCTGACTGCTTACACAGGTTTTACTGTATATTTAATCTTTTCAGGGGTGTGTTGCGTTGGGTGTCACATGCTAGTTCTAGGCAATATATTCTCAGTCTGTGGTTACTACATTTGCCAACCTGCAGACAGTTGTGGCGTATTGAATGTTAGATCTTGTATTTTGCAGGTGTCCACCCCAGCATCATGCCCGCGTATGAAGGGAAAGACTTGTCTGATGAGTGCTATTCCAGGTATACTCACTGTACATGCATTCAGTATTCCAGGTTTTGGCAAAAAGAAGGAAGAGGCGGTTGTAGGTATGTTTGATTGCCATGTTATATTCAATCTAGACTATTAATTGGAGCCTTAAAAAAATTCTATATTTAACCTTTGTTTCTACAACAGGTTTGCTTTAGAAATTTATTTGTACTGTTTGTGTGAACGTTTTAGCCTCATTTGATGCCATCAGAGGCTAACAGATGGTCAATTAACGACTCTTGGGGGCTTTAACAGTACTCCAGAACATCCATCTCAGCAAGTAACTGATAACTTTCCCACTTGAATCAGTGGTGAGCAAGTAACAGTGAGATGCATTGTTGTTATGTTGCCGGGCAGGGATTCACACTCATGAGCCTTTGATTGATAGTCAGACATGCTACTGCCTGAGCATACACAACCTTTTCTGTAGAGATGTTGACCTAATGCCAGTTTATCACTCTTCAACCTCCTCTATTCTAGATCACCAAAATACCTCAGTAACACAACACATTTATAATTGTATTTTATTTTATTTAAGTTTAATTAATTCTAATTTATTTGAGCTAAATTGCAAATAAGGCCATAATAAAATTGTTAGATTATCATCCCCGCCTGCTCCCTAATTTTCATGCTGCCTTGAATCTTTTTATTTTCATAATTTTTTTTTTTTTTTTTTATATATTTATACATGTATATTATATAAAAAAAACATTAAAGATTATAAAAATAAAAATGAAAGATAAAATCCTCCCTCCCCCATTTTAAGAAAAATTTGGATGATAACCTAGCAATTAGTTTATAATGGCCTAAAGCTCACAGTCACAGCTTATATGAAGCGTTCTTGACTTCACTTCGTGGGTCTGACCTGCATATTAGAAAGATATATTTTACTTTTAACCCTAAAACCATATCGTCAAATTCTCATGCATTAAAATCTACACTGCGCAAGTTTGAAAAGTTAAAACCATTGAAAGTGGACCAACATTGAAATAATGTCTGTTTTTACTCTCACCTCAGATCCCAATTTTCAAAATAGAGTTGGTAGGTATAGATTAATTTTCAATATAAAAAAGTATTATCATTAAAACAAATGTCAGTCACATATATGTGATTGCCTGATTGAATAAAAAGATTGGAGAAGTGGAGTAGATTTTTGGTAGAGATAGAATAAACAGACAATATTTTAATTTTGACCTTGGTTCAGTTAAAGCAGTATGCTTTCAGACTGACAAAATTATATGTCATCATTCGTGATTAAAACCAATTAACTATTATAAAATAGATAAATAGCTGACTGGTAGAAAACAATCCTCTATACTCAAGTCCCCTATATTCTATCTACCATATATATATATATATTATAATAATAAAAATAATAATATTCCACATAAGTACATATATAAGTTTGTATTTATAGTTGAAGAAATAAAGAAAGACAAAATCACATCGATACTTGAGGAAGCTGATAGACTGTACCGGGACAATGAGGTGTTCGCTCTTTATGACTACCTCATACAGTTCAAGGTGAGTAAACTTTGATTTAATGATGAAACTTTGGTCAAAATTGCACCTTATTTCATCACCATAGGGTACAACAGCTGCAGTAACAACAGCAGAACTACCAACATAATGCAGATTAAGTTCCAACAAAATTACAAACAACAGCAATAGCGTCAGCAGAATTGCAATTTCTTTTTTATCATGATTAATGAATTTTCCTTATCACTGGATCATATTTTGGTTCTTCTCTGTTTATCGGCATTATCAGTAGTTGCAGAAATGATAGAAACAGCAGCAGAGGTAATATTTATATAATGATCTCTTTGATTGATTGATTAATTGATTGATTGAATATTTAGCATAATTTTTATGCCATCAAGTGCTAACAGACCATTAGTTAACCTAACCACTGTTTCCTGGGATTAACCAGTACTCGAGCACACCCCGTATCTGCAAGTAACTGATAAGTTTCCCATTTGAATCAGTGGTGAGAGTCAAATGATAATGAGACACAATGTCCTATATCAATCATCACAGAGACTGTTGCCGGGTGGGGGATTCGAGCTCACCACCCCTGGATTGATAGTCAGACGTGTAACCGACTGAGCTAATCTGGCTCGGCTGATCTCTTTGAATACAATTTCTTTATTAGGACGAAACCAATGATGAGATCCTATGGAGACTGGCCAGAGCTGCAGTAGACAAGGGAAAGAACTCTACAGGGGATGACAAAGATAAAGTGAAGAAAGAGTTATACTATGAAGCATTTGAATATGTGAAGAGAGCTTTGGAGATAAACCAGAACAATTTTGCTGTTCATAAGGTAACTATAGAGTGGAGGTTTAATAGCTGATGTCAGTTGTCTAAGATTTTAACAGTTAGATTCTTAAGACTTCTTTTAACTATTTGACTGCTGTGGTGGTCATCATATGGTTGCATTGTGGCTTGGTAGAAATGACGCAAAACTAGTGTAATATCCCACGGGTGATAAATGGAGAGGATCACATGTGGGTATCCAATGATGATGATGATGTGGCTGTAGAATACTGTATCGGTGTGACCGGCATAGCATACCTAAGCAGACACCATCTTGATATCACTGAACAACCTTTGAAAGTTTGAAAGTGAGACTGAGTATCATACTAACTGATCATAAGAAAATACTTCGGCAAGTTGACATCTGCCATTTTATATGTAATAGTTAGTGTTCATTAAGTAAAAATTTAATAATGAAGAAACCCAAAGGGAGCGACACAATTTTAGAAATTGAATTGATTACATTGGTTGTCAAATGAGGTTAAACACTAATGTAATTGTTTGTACATTTTTGTCAGCTGGTCTGTAAATCTTACATTTCTTATACAAGCTCTTCTGAATTTGTACTTTTTTTTATTTATCTAAAAGTAGTTTTTGCTTTTGCAACTTTAGGTAGCTGTTTTGTATGGGTACCTTTAAAGCGACATGTGCAGTATTTTCTACCCTTTTAAATCAATAAAAATATTATGAATATCTGGATAATATCCGGTGCAAACTACCGTTGTTTATCATCAAAAATATATATTTAAACTCGCTATAATATTTGCCAATATTTGAGTTAGACCCAACCCGTAGAATAATGTTGTTGTATGGTGTTTAGCATCGCTTTCAACAATTTTTCAGTCATATCATGATGGTGTCTACTTGAGACAATATTCTAAGCGCTGTCACACTGGAGTATCATGCCGCAGACACATGGTATGATACCCCACCCAGTCTCATTATACTGACACCGGGCTGACCAGACGTAGAACTCTCCTCTAAATGCTGAGCGTCAAGCGAGGAAGCTTCTAGTACCATTTTTAAAGTCTTTGGTATGCCCCGGCCAGGGATTGAACCCACGACCTTCCGCATGCGAGGCGGACGCTCTACCACTAGACCATGCCGTGGTCCCTGTAGAATAAAGCAAATGATTTAGAATATAAAATCTCACTTATATCCATTTATAAACGTTTGAAAATTTCTGCGTATCATTGATTAAATGCAACAAGTGGTTAAGTTAGATATATTATGAACTGTTATATTACTGCATGGCACAGTGATAATATCTATGGATTATGACAGTATTCGAGTTTGAATCCAGTAACAAGAAATTGTTGATATATGCATTTATAACTTTGCATATATCTACCGACCATTCTAATACTGTAGATGACGGAATTGACTGAAAATACATGTATACAATTTAATCGGAAATTTTATGATGATTTCTGTCAGCAGAGTATTTAATTGGCATATCTGTATTAACTGATGAGTTAACCCTTTACTCTATAGATACACGTTTTCCCGCACCAATCACGGAAGGCCTCTGAAAACAGTGCAGGAAGAGTTCAGATTGCTCGTAACGAGCAATCTGAACACTTCCTGCACTGTTTTCAACTCTGTCAGTTAATATAAATATAATTCACCCAATAATTTAAAAGATTTCTATATTAGGTGTCCAAAGGTTTCTATATTAGAGGTGTTCAAAGACGTCTATATAAAGTAATGGGTTATTATAGATATGAAACATAATTTATTCACACTCCGGAGAGGTATCGGCTGTTATAAACGCAATGAATGCCATGACGATTCATTGGTTATGTCACTTTAAAGTGTCTGTTTGGTTCAATTTAATTTCATTAACATTTTGAAATTTTATTCAGGAGAGAGTTTGGCAAATGGTTGCAAATCATCAAAATACAATAGTTTTTCAAAATATTCATGACTGCATGATAAATCAATTTAACAACTTGAAGATGAATTTCAACAAATCAATATTGCAAATCTGGCGTTTATGAAATGTTCTCGTAATAATTTACACCATTATTATGGAACACCATTATGGAACCACATTATGGTACATGATTTCACCCAAGGGAGAGTACTTGTATTGAAAATAATGAAAATGGGTATGAGGGTTGAGCCAGTAAAAAATGTATTCATTTTCGTGTTAATTCTGATTCAACTCTCCTATTTACCATGGCTTGTTAATATGCTGGCAAATGACAATTTACATTGATATTTACCATGGCTTGTTAATATGCTGGCAAATGACAATTTACATTGATATTTACAATGACTTGTTAATTTTCTGGTAAATGACAATTTACATGGATATCTACCATGACTTGTTAATTATCTGGTTAATTACAATTTACATGGATATTTACCATGGCTTGTTATTTTGTTGGTTTATGATAATTTACATGGATATTTATCATTGCTTGCTAATTTGCTGGTTAATGACAGTTTACATGGATATTTACCATGGCTGCTAATTTGCTGGTTAATGACAATTTACATGGATATTTATCATCGCTTCCTTATTTGCTGGTTAATGACCATTTACATTGATATTTATCATGGCTTGCTACTTTGCTGGTAAATGACAATTTACATCGATATTTATCATGGCTTGCTACTTTGCTGGTTAATGACAATTTACATGGATATTTATCATGGCTTGCTAATTTGCTGGTTAATGACAATTTACATGGATATTTATCATTGTTTGCTAATTTGCTGGTTAATGGCAATTTACTTTATATTTACCATGGCTTGCTAATTTGTTGGTTTATGACAATTTACATGGATACTTATCATGGCTTGCTAATTTGCTGATTAATGACAGTTTACATGAATATTTATCATCGCTTGCTTATTTGCTGGTTAATGACAATTTACTTTATATTTACCATGGCTTGCTTATTTGTTGGTTTATGACAATTTACATGGATATTTATCATCGCTTGCTAATTTGCTGGTTAATGACAGTTTACATGGATATTACCCATGGTTTGCTAATTTGCTGGTTAATGACAGTTTACATGGATATTTATCATCGCTTGCTAATTTGCTGATTAATGACAATTTACATGAATATTTACCATTGCTTGCGAATTTGCTGGTTAATGACAGTTTACATGGATATTTATCATCGCTTGCTAATTTGCTGGTTAATGACAATTTACATGATATTTACCATGGCTTGCTAATTTGCTGGTTAATGACAGTTTACATGGATATTTATCATCGCTTGCTAATTTTCTGGTTAATGACAGTTTACATGGATATTTACCATGGCTTGCTAATTTGCTGGTTTATGACAGTTTACATGGATATTTACTGTGATCTACAAATAACTATGTATAACAGTGTTATTTCAGTATGTATTCACTATTGCTTGTAAATGATAATACTTGATTGTTATTACCATGGTTTGTAAATAACAAGATGTGTATTTACCATGGTTTGTAAATAACAAGATGTGTATTTTCCACGGTTTGTAAATGACAAGATGTGTTTTGACCACAGTTTGTAAATAACAAGATGTGTATTTACCACGGTTTGTAAATGACAAGATGTGTATTTACCACGGTTTGTAAATGACAAGATGTATTTCTACCACAGTTTGTAAATGACATGATGTGTATTTACCATGGTTTGTAAATGACAAGATGTGTTTTTACCACAGTTTGTAAATGACATGATGTGTATTTACCACGGTTTGTTAATGACAAGATGTGTTTTTACCACAGTTTGTAATTGATACGATGTGTTTTTACCACAGTTTGTAAATGACAATATACCATATAACAGTTGTGTATTTATGATGGTTTGTAAATAACAAGATGTGTATTTACGATGGTTTGTAAATAACAAGATGTGTATTTACCATGGTTTGTAAATAACAAGATGAGTATTTACCATAGTTTGTAAATGAAAAGATGTGTATTTACCATGGTAGTGTGAATGCAAAGATGTGTATTTGCCATGGTTGTGTGAATGACAAGTTGTGTATTGACCATGGTTTGCAAATGACAAAATGACAAAATGTGTATTTACCATGGTTTGTAAATGACAAGATGTGTATCTACCATGGTTTGTAAATGACAATATGTGTATTTACCATGGTTTGTTAAAAACAAGATGTGTATTTACCATGGTTTGTAAATAACAATATGTGTAATAAGATGAATATTAACCATGGTTTGTAAATAACAAGAAGTATATTTACCTTGGTTTGTAAATAACAATATGTATATTTACCATGATTTGTAAATAACAATATGTGTATTTACCATGGTTTGTAAATAACAAAATGTTTATTTACTATGGTTTGTAAATAACAAGATGTATATTAATCACGCTTTGTAATAACAAGAAGTATTTTTACCATGGTTTGTAAATAACAAGATGTGTTGAACTGAGGGTTTGTTAATACCAAGAAGTATATATACCATGGTTTGTATATAACAAGAAGTATATTTACCATTGGTTTGTAAATAACAAGATGTGTTGAACTGAGGGTTTGTTAATACCAAGAAATATATTTACAATGGTTTGTATATAACAAGAAGTATATTTACCATTGGTTTGTAAATAATAAGATGTGTTGAACTGAGGGTTTTTAAATAACAATGTGTATGTTTACCATGTTTTGTAAATAATAATGAAACAATTGCAGTGGTTTGCCATCTTGTTGAATTATACTGGTGAATACGAGGGGACAAAACAAAGCATCAAAAATGCATTCCTTGTTAGAGACCATTTCCTTGTGAGTATGAATATATGACACCTCCACAGCCTGTATTCTGCATGACATGATATTGTGTTTTTATTAAGTAGGGTTTAACACCTTTTTCAACACATTTCAGGTTATATATATATGTCATATCCAGTTTTATTGGTAGAGGAAAGACCTCAGAACGAATCTGAGTAGAACCATTGTCCTTCTGCAAGTAACTGGCATACTTTCTGACATAAAGTTTTCTGAGCAAGCGGGACTCGAACCTACGTCCTCAGCGTTGAGAGGCAAATAATCTTGAGAGGAGGTCTTATATTATAGACCACTTGACCTCAGAAGATCCCAAACAATATTCAAACTTAGGCTGTGAAAAAAGAATTGGTAATGGATTAGCTGTACTATAAATGTTTCGTAACTACCAGAATTCCATTTAAAATCTAAAGAAGAGAATAAATTGAGACTAGTTTGTTTTACAAGTAGCTTAAATGCAAAGTAATTTGCAAATCACTTTCATGTACATTTCTGGAGAAAACCAGTACAGGATGTTACTTTTAAGAGGCATTCAAGTCAAGCCATGAATCTGACCTGCAGTCTCTGGTACATGCAGCCAACACCCAATTTATCACACCACCTTTCCACTTAAGTGACATCTTTGAGAGATGATCAGATGTACAAATGTATATATACTCCAAGATATCTTCTATAATTTTACAATTATTTTAGAATGTTATAATAAATAGACAAAATATTTAAGTATGTTACTTTTAATAGACAAAATATTTGATAGTTCATAATAAGATTGAAATTTAAATGGAAGGTGAATTTTTTTCAGAAAGCGATACAGTTGAACCCAATGGATGCCACATCTATCCATTCACTTGGTTATTGGTAAGTGCCACATCTATCCTTTCACTTGGTTATTGGTAAGTGCCTCTATCCATTCACTTGGTTATTGGTAAGTGTCACATTTATACATTCGCTTGGGTATTGATGAGTGCCACATCTATCCATTCACTTGGTTATTGGTAAGTACCACATCTATACATTTACTTGGTTATTGGTTAGTGCCACATCTATCCATTCACTTGGTTATTGGTAAGTACCACATCTATACATTTACTTGGTCATTGGTTAGTGCCACATCTATCCATTCACTTGGTTATTGGTAAGTACCACATCTATACATTTACTTGGTTATTGGTTAGTGCCACATCTATCCATTCACTTGGTTATTGGTAAGTACCACATCTATACATTTACTTGGTCATTGGTTAGTGCCACATCTATCCATTCACTTGGTTATTGGTAAGTACCACATCTAAACATTTACTTGGTTATTGGTTAGTGCCACATCTATCTGTTCACTTGGTTATTGGTAAGTACCACATCTATACATTTACTTGGTTATTGGTTAGTGCCACATCTATCCATTCACTTGGTTATTGGTAAGTACCACATCTATCCATTCACTTGGTTATTGGTTAGTGCCACATCTATTCATTCACTTGGTTATTGGTAATTGCCACATCTATCCATTCGTTTGGTTATTAGTTAGTGCCACATCTATCCATTTACTTGGTTATTGGTAAGTGCTACATTTCTCCATCCACTTGGTTATTGGTAAGTGCCACATCTATCCATTCACTCCATTATTGGTAAGTGTCACATCAATCTTTTCAGTTGGTTATTGGTAAGTGGCACATCTATCCATTCACTTGGTTATTAGTAAGTGCCACATCTATCCATTCACTTGGTTATTGGTAAGTGCCACATCTATCTTCACTTGGTAATTGGTAAGTGCAACATCTATCCATTCACTTGCTTATTGTTAAGTGCCACATATATCCATTTACTTGGTTATTGGTAAGTAAGGAAAAGTACAAATTGTACAATCTCTGTAGCAGTGCTGAGACAACTGTACAATCTACGTAGCAGTGCTGAGACAGCTGTACCATCTCTGTAGCAATGGTATGACAATTGTACCATCTTTGTAGCAGTGCTGAGATAACTGTACAATCTCTGTAGCAGTGCTGAGACAACTGTACCATCTCTATTGCCTTGCTGAGACAACTGTACTATATCTGTAGCAGTGCTGAGATAACTATACCATCTGTAGCAGTGCTGAGATGATTGTACAATCTCTGTAGCAGTTCTGAGACAGTTGTACCATCTCTTTAGCAGTGCTGAGACAACTGTACCATCTCTGTAGCAGTGCTGTGACATCATTACCATATCTGTAGCTTTGCTGAGTGAACTTGACCATCTCTGAAGAAATGCTGAGACAACTATACAATCTCTGTAGTTGTGCTGAGACAACTGTACTATTTCTGTAGCAGTGCTGAGACAACTGTACAATTTTTGTGGCAATGCTGAGACAACTGTACCATCTCTATAGCAGTGCTGAGACAACTGTGCCATCTCTGTAGCAGTGCTGTGACAACTGTACCATCTTTGTAGCAGTGCTGAGACAACTGTACCATCTATTTAGCATTGCTAAGACAAGTGTACTATCTCTGTAGAAGTGTTGCGAAAAATGTACCATCTCTGTAACAGTGCTGAGACAACTGACCATCTTTGTAGCAGTGCTAAGACAACTGTACCATCTATTTAGCAGTGCTAAGAAAAGGGTACTTTCTCTGTAGCTGTGCTGAGACAACTGTACCATCTCTGTAGCAGTGCTGAGACAACTGTACCATCTCTGTAGCAGTGCTGAGATGACTGTACCATCTCTGTAGCAGTGCTGAGAGAAATGTACCATCTCTGTAGTAGTACTGAGACCACTGTACCATCTCTGTAGTAGTGCTGAGACCACTGTACCATCTCTGTATTTTTGCTGAAACAACTGTACCATCTCTGTAGCAGTGCTGAGACATCTGTACCATCTCTGTAGCAGTGCTGAGACAACAATACAATCTCTGTAGTAGTGCTGAGACGACTGTACCATCTCTGTAGCAGTGCTTAGACAAATTTCCCATCTCTCTAGTAGTGCTGAGAGATCTGTACCATCTCTGTAGTAGTGCTGAGACGACTGTACCTTCTCTGTAGCAGTGCTGAGACGATTGTACCATCTCTGTAGTAGTGCTGAGACATCTGTACCATCTCTGTAGTAGTGCTGAGACATCTGTTCCATCTCTGTAGCAGTACTGAGCTATCTGTACCATCTCTGTAGAAGTGCTGAGACATCTGTACCATCTCTGTAGTAGTGCTGAGACATCTGTTCCATCTCTTTTGTAGTGCTGAGACGACTGTACAATTTCTGTAGTAGTGCTGAGACGACTGTACCATCTCTATAGTAGTGCTGAGACAACTGTACAATATCTGTAGTAGTGCTGAGACAACTGTACCTCCTCTGTAGCAGTGCTGAGACAAATGTATCATCTCTGTAGTAGTGCTGTGACATCTGTACCATCTCTGCAGTAGTGCTGAGACATCTGTACCATCTCTGTTGCAGTGCTGAGATATCTGTACCATCTCTGTAGTAGTGCTGAAATGCAGTACCATCTCTGTACCAGTGCTGAGATAATGGTACAATCTCTGTAGTAGTTCTGAGACATCTGTACCACTTCTGTAGTAGTGCTGAGACGACTGTACCATCTCTGTAGCATAGCTGAGATGACTGTACCATCTCTAGTAGTGCTGAGATGACAGTACCATCTCTGTAGCAGTGCTGAGATGACTATACCATCTCTGTAGCAGTGCTGAGATGACTGTACCATTTCTGTAGCATAGCTGAGATGACTGTACCATCTCTGTAGTAGTGCTGAGATGACTGTACCATCTCTGTAGCAGTGCCGAGATGACTGTACCATCTCTGTAGCAGTGCTGAGATGACTATACCATCTCTGTAGCAGTGCTGAGATGACTGTACCACCTCTGTAGTAGTGCTGAGAAGACTGTACCATCTCTGTAGCATAGCTGAGATGACTGTACCATCTCTGTAGTAGTGCTGAGATGACTGTACCATCTCTGTAGCAGTGCCTAGATGACTGTACCATCTCTGTAGCAGTGCTGAGACGACTGTACCATGTCTGTAGTAGTGCTGAGACGACTGTACCATCTCTGTAGTAGTACTGAGATGACTGTACCATCTCTGTAGTAGTGCTGAGATAACTGTAGCACCTCTGTAGCAGTGCTGAGACAAAAATTGACTACACTGTACACCATTACAGATGAAATCATGACTTTTTCTTAGAAAGTTTCGTTAAAACTAGGTATATAATATTCATAAGCTTTCTAGATGGAAATGTCATTATTCTTAAAGTTGAGTTATTTATCTCAGTTTTGAATAAAAAATTACACACATTTATGAGGTGTGTTCAAAAAATATGTGGACTTTTGTAATATCTTCAACATTTAATATAGCACATGAATAATAAGAATATTGCCATAAAAACTATTTTTTTTCCCTCTATGCAATTGCCAGTTTTACCAAAATTGACATCTGTTAAATGTTTGGGCAAGTAAGGAAGCAGCCCATCAATGTCTTTATATAAGGCCATAATAAATTAATTGCTGGATTTTCATCACCCGCCCCTTCATTTTCATGCCACCTTTTATTAAAAAAACATAAAAAAAATTAAAAAGTAAAAATAAAAAGAAATTATAATATAAAAATAATATGGTGTGTTTTTTTTTCAGTCCTGAAACTGCTTAATCATGTGATGAATTACAGTTTGAACTAGACATTGCCGTGATGTCACAGAAAGATTGATGAATATTTTCTTAACACTGTGATGTCACAGAAAGATTGATGAATATTTTCTTAACACTGTACAATACAACCTGCTATAAATGTAGAACTTCTAAAATGGCCGGGTTTTAAATTTGTTGAAATCTGGTTTCATTTTTTCGCAGGTGTTACGTCATTGCCGATTTAAAATGGTATGAGAAACAGTTTGCTTCTGTGTTTTACGCCACGCCACCACAGTCGTCATTTGAAGAGGTAAGCATATTTAGTGACAACCTTGGCTTATATATAGTCATATGAGGAATAATATCATAGTATTTTTTTAGCTCACCTGAGCAAAGTTCAAGGTGTGCTATTCTGATCACCTGTTGTTCGTCTATGAACTTCTTTGTTGTGTGCACTTTAGCACTCGCATTTTTTTATTGGATTTTCACTTAACTTATATATAATAGTTATATAACCATAATATTTAGACATGTTTTTTAACTGGCCAAATCAGATTATAAATATCAGAGTTATGTCCCTTGAAATATTAAAAAAATGCACTGTTTGACATTGTGTGTACTCTAGCACCTGCAAAAATTGCCACAGGTGAGCGAGTTATGGCCATTGTGGCCCTCTTGTTGCGTGTTAAGATCCAGTAGATTGCTTCTGGTCTTAATGGGTCTCTTGTTTACGAAACTGCTTAAACTATTCAGATTGGTCGTGCTTTTCTTGTTGCCAATCTGAATGGAATAAGGTGCTGTCTGTAGATCATTTACCTCTCATAACTGAGGTTGTGGGTTTGAGCCCATCTGAGTCCAAAATGAAAATTGATATATTATGATCAGTGCTCCAGATACGGTTTTTCTTCAATGAGTATTTTCAAAATGTTATGGGTAAAGATGAACACTTTAATCAATCATGTTACTTCGGATTTAATGAATGATAATCAATGATTAGAATGGACCGAAGTTGCTTGAATGGTAAAGATGTAACAACAAAAGACCAAGTAAGTTGAAATGGGCATTTTATTAAAAATGCTTGGAATTATATTATATAATTCCTAATGAGATGCATTAATTACCCATATATATATATACATCAAAACATATCTGGGAATACATTACCGCCAGATACAAAGTAATGAGCATAAAAAAAACAAGAGAGGTAGTATGTTCTAATCTGCCTTAAATATAATATATAAACTAAGGCTAGAACAAAATAAACTAAGAGCCCATGAGAAATTAGGGTAGTGATGGGGTAAAATTAAAAGTGGTGACTCGAAAAAATGCCACGTCAGTAACCTTGTGTATATGGTCAGAACTTAGAAACTTACTGGTTATCACATTCTATTATATTTGGGTCAAACTCCCGGGAACCAATATATAAACAGTGACGCCGAATAATATTTGGTCATCTATATCAGCCAAATTAGAACATAAATCCTCATACATAAAATACTTTATCTTACATATAAACTACATATTGCTATATAAGATAAACCAATCAATAATGAAAAGTATCAATGTCCGATGCTTATTTAACCACTAATTCTAAATTTCAATGCTTTATTAACCCTTAACTCCATAGATACGCGTTTTCTTGCACCAATCACTGAAGGCCTTTGAAAACAGTGCAGGAACAGTTCAGATTGCTCGTGACGAGCAATCTGAACGCTTCCTCCACTATTTTCCACTCTGTCAGTTAATATAAACATAATTCAACCAATAATTCAAAGGATTCTATATATGGTGTCAAAAGGCGTCTATATGAAGTAAAGGGTTAAGATATTTCAATGCTAAGATACCCCCAAATAGAGCTAATCTGGAGCACTCACAGATGAACAAAATGTGCCATTTTCTTATGGAATGATCATTGTTTGCTAAGGTTTATGGTGTGAGTCTGAGATATAAAACTGATCCCAGTGATTTTATAACCAACTATGTGTATGTAAATAGTATTAAAACCAATTCATTATAGGTAGTGGGTTTAATTGCACATGAATAAATCCGAGCATACCAACACCCTCCAGTATGAAAGCAGGAAATTGTCTCAAACATGTATTTTTATACCCCCGACAAACGAAGTTTGAGGGGGTATATTGGAGTCATCCTGTGGTCGGTCCGTCGGTCTGTCGGTCGGTCTGTTCGTTGCAATTTTCCTTGTCCGGAGCATCACTTGAAAAGTACTGGATGGAATTTCATCAAACGTCATACAATGGTAGAATATAATGAGAGGAAGTGCAGTGTACAAGAAACATAACTCTATTCTTGCTAATTACAGAGTTATTGCCCTTTAATATTTTTTCTTGTCCGGAGCATAACTTGAAAAGTACCGGATGGAATTTCATCAAGCTTCATACAGTGGTAGAATATAATGAGAGGAAGTGCAGTGTACAAGAAACATAACTCTATTCTTGCTAATTACAGAGTTATTGCCCTTTGATATATTTCCCCTGTCCGGAGCATTACTTTTAAAGTACTGGATGGAATTTCATCAAACTTCATACAATGGTAGAATATAATGACAGGAAGTGCAGTGTACAGGAAACATAACTCTATTCTTGTTAATTACAGAGTTATTGCCCTTTGATATATTTCCCTTGTCCAGAGCATAACTTTAAAACTATTGGATATAATTTAATAAAACTTCATACAATGGTAAACCATTTTCTGTCATGGCGGTGTTCGGGGGTATTCATCACCTTCAGTGATAGCTCTAGTTTAACCTAGTTATGCTCAAACCCACCACCATAGCAATGTGTGTGTATTGTATTTAGTGTTGCAATCAATAATTTAGCCAGCTCACAACAGTGTAGACTTGAGACAGTATTCTAAGCATTGCCACACTGGAGTATCATGCAGACACTTGGTATGATACTGCACACAGTCACATTATTCTGACACTGAGCGGACCAGACTTAGAGCTATCCTCTAAATGCTGAGCGCCAAATGAGGAAGCTTCTAATACCTTTTTAAAGTATTTGGTATGAACCAGTTGGGGATCTGAACCCACAACCTTCTGCATGGGAGGCAGACGCTCTACCCGTAGACCACAGCTGTTTGAAATGTTGTTAAATTATTAAAATATATTTGTTTGTGTGAGCCAGGCCTGATTAGCTCAGCCTTTAGCGCATCTGACTATCAAACCAGGGTTTGCTAGTTCCAATCCCCGCATGCCCACAATCTCTGTGATGATTGATATATGACATTGTGTCTCATTATCATTCGTCTCTCACTGCTGATTCAAATGGGAAAGTTATCAGTAACTTGCTGAGATGAGGTGTGCTCGAGAACTGGTTTACTTTACAGGAACCCAGGAAACAGTGGTTAGGTTAACTGGTCATCTGTTAGCCCCTTGATGGCATATAAATGATGCTAAACATTCAATCAATAAGTCAATTGTTTGTGTGACAACTCATTATTCATGTTTGTTCTATTTTTAGGCTCTGACATATTTCCATCAAGCTGAGCAGAGTAAGTATATAAGTGTATGTATGTAAATGAGTTAAAGATGTGCCTGTTTTGTTTTTGATTAGTCTTTTTTTACTCCCACATGCATTTTGTTGCACTTATTGCCCATTTTTCAGTCATTGTGTAGAAAAAAGATGAATTTAATATTAACTGCCACAGTCAACAAATGTAATGTAATGTAGTTGAACAGCAATGATTTGGCAGAAGATCAGTTTACATTTCAAGGTCTAGCCCAGTTAGCTCAGACATTAGCACATCTGACTACCGTTTATTCTCGCGTATTAGGTGTGTTTTTTTTTTCCAACTCGCGATATACATAAGTACAGAAGATCTTATTTCTTTTTTATGTAATTTTTCAAAGATTTATCGATTCAGAAAAGATTTTGCTACACCAGAATGTTCAGATATTAATTTCAGAACAATTCCTTCATGTGAGCTTGATTATAGGTGATGATTTACCAGTGGAGAATGTTTTATTCAAATTCAGTCCTTAAACATTATATATGCAGTAAAACATGTCAAATAAATCGAAAAATAAGAAAGTGTTAACTGCTTATTTATGTTGTGATCGAAAATAACATTTAAAATAGCACAGACTGGTTTACATAAAGGTGAAAGTGTATTGAAGAATGCGGAATAAATGCAATACTGTTATCGTCATCAATGTTTTTATACACACATATATCTTTTGTTTGTGCGGTTTGTAGTAGTTTATGTTTATAAAATAAAATCAATATACTGGTAATATGTTATATTTCGTTACGATTAAAAAAAAATAATTTAAGATTTTTGAAAAAAAAACAACAAGACTGTGTACAAGTGTCACTGGTCATTTCGGAGTATTGAATGCAGGTGGTGTCATGTGGCTTCTGCATATTAATTGACATCATAATAGGTACGCCTGGGCAGGTGTTGACAACTCTGAGTATGTATTGAGACAGCAAGTCCCAGTCTACTGTTTTTTTTACCAATCAAATTCTGTTTAACATATCAAGTCAGGTATTCCTTCCAACATGTCGCCATAGCCAAATCGGGACGAGATTTCAAAATTACGATGCGCTCTATACACATATATAGGAGAATTGTATTTTTTTCTTAGTTCTTGGACTTAAAGCATGGATGTGGGATATACACGAATGCGTCTAGTACATGAGTAGAAACGGTATCATTCCAAGGGTCTTGAGTTTGAATCCACGCCTGCCCAGTCTCTTTGATGATTGATATACAATATTTCTTTTCATTGTCATTCGTATTTTCATTTTATATATAATTGAATTGTGTTAAAAAATAAATAATGAACAAAAAATTTGTTTAATATGTTTATGTTATGATTGAAAACATAGCTGTATATGTATACCTGTGTGTGTGTGTGTGTGTGTGTGTGTGTGTGTGTGTGTGTGTGTGTGTGCAAAACATATTATCTCATTTAACAGTATTGAATTATAGTGAAAGGTCCTTGTTAACAGTTTATAAAGAGAAACATATTGTTGTTACATTTGCTTATTTATTTTGTATCCTTAGTAAGCTGATATGTCAACAAAATATACATATGAATATTTATTGCACAAGGAATATCAACAAAATATTATGCACCGGGTAAGACCAAAGGTTTCTCTATACAACCACTGTTGTTTTCAGTTACAGTAGATTCTTGTTATGTCAAACACTATTATATCAAATTACCTGATATCTCAAAAAAAAAGTTATAGTGCCTTAATCTGTTTTAGTACATTACTATGTTTATTTTTGTAAGGGATATACTTTTCTCTTGTTACCGTGTACATGTATTTATAAAATTCTGTCCTTCAAACTATTAAATTAGTCAAGTGTTAAGGTCTGGTTTCAAGCTAATTGCATTACAGCACTGTTTGCACGCTTGGGTAGACAAAAACCAAGTACTGGGTATATAAGCTTGAGTCAAATTGATATACTTTACATTTTATTCAGTAGCGACATAAAAGGTACCATGCTTACTGATGAAACTCTCTCTCTCTCTCTCTCTCTCTCTCTCTCTCTCTCTCTCTCTCTCTCTCTCTCTCTCTCTCTCTCTCTCTCTCTCTCTCTCTCTCTCTCTCTCTCTCTCTCTCTCTCTCTCTCTCTCTCTCTCTCTCTCTCTCTCTCTCTCTCTCTCTCTCTCTCTCTCTCTCTCTCTCTCTCTCTCTCTCTCTCTCTCTCTCTCTCTCTCTCGCTCTCTCTCTCTCTCTCTCTCTCTCCTTAGCTTCCTCACACTGACTTTTTTAATTAAATTATGTTGTAAACTGAAATCATTTAATTGTCTATCTTACTTTTTTCATTAAATTATGCTGAAAACTGAAATGATTAAATTGTCTAACTTTTATTTTCTATATATTTAAAACTGCCCTAGAAACATTTCATTATTTTGGGTTACAAAGTCTTCCCTACAGTCTTGTCGATTACATTTTAAGCTACCGGTTATTTCAAAGTATACCCCTGGTCCTCTGGACTAATGAGAGCCAGTTGTACTATAATTAATTTTTTCCACACAAGAAACCTTTGGCCCATTCACCATTTCACACCAACCAAGTTTTAACTTCATTTAAGTTATATGTGGCCAAGGTTATTTTCGGATTCTATTTCAATGTTGCACAGACCATCATGATTTCATTATGTTTCCTTATAAATTTGTCAGATCTGGTTAGCCCAGTCAGTAGTGCATCTGACTATCAATCCAGCGGTTGTGAGTTTGAATCCCCAGCCAGTCACATCTCTGTAATCATTGATATGTTATTTGTTTCTCACTGCTAATTCTAGTTGAAAGTTATCAGTTACTTGAGAGCGTCTGACTATCAATCAAGATGTCCTGAGTGCAAATCCCTGTCCTGCAACATTCTGCGGGATGCTTGATTTACAACAATGCATCACGTTGTCATTTGTCTCTCACCACTGATTCAAGTATGTCACTCAGACCTGGTTCTACACAGAAAGCACAGACTCAAAACCGGTTAATAAATTATAAGACCTGAACTTTCATCACAATTGATTTAAAATAAGGAAGACCTTGAAAGGGTGGAAACAAGTTGATATTAAAACTATCAAAACCAGTTCTACTACCAATACCTACCAATCTGCTTAAAATAAATTAGATAAAAAAGGGGTAAGTGATCTTGAGATGGCGCCTTAGACTACTCAGCCTTGGAGGACCCGGGTATAAGAAGGCATGGCATATGTATTATGTTGTCTGACAAATTTCCTCTTACTTCCGCTGTAAAGTAACAGTATTTCTAACTGCTTTCTGGTGGGTTAGTACTTTTGTGAGAGAGGAGTGTCTCAGGGAGGTGTTGGTGTGGTTGATTGTCAAGTCGAAGAATAGGAGATTGAAACTGAGAGGAGGGAGGGATTGTTTAATTGTAGGAGGGGATTGTTTAGTGTGAGGAAGTAATTGTGTGTTGCGCAATCTAAATGTAGGTGAAAAAGCCGCAATTGGAATTTGATGTATAACTGTGAAGGCCACATAAACATCTATTTTATATTCACCCACTTTACAACAGATACTACGAGTATCAGTTGACTGACACCTAACAGTACGTGGGTACTGTAATTTTGCTGTCCTGTATAATTACAATATTGACAGTTTCTATATATGTGGCAGTGTACATTAGTAAGTAACCTATTGTTGGAAAGGGTGACAGCCTAATTAATGGTTTGAAATGCCAGCCACTCTTAATGTGAAAGCTAGTAGTAAAATTGGTGTAGCAGACATGACTTCTTATTGACAGTTGTGGTAACTTGTAACACTTATAACGTTTGGTTAAAGATACTGAAATGCAACTTGATCTTAACTGTAAAAAACACATGACTCCGAATAAATAAACTTTAAAAAAAACAACCACACTACAATACCTTAATATGGTGTGTGATTTAGAGGTAGAAGTGATAAAACCGTCATTGCTATTTCTTCTTATTTCTATAGTGAATAAAACATTCTTTACATGGTTGTTACTCATAAAATGACTCCAATTAAAGAAGGGAAATTTTTGGAAAGCGAGAGTAGTAGGGACTGTGTGGCCAATTTACAACTTTGTTCTATAACCTTTGTTATACTGTTGACAGTGACTTTTGTTCTATCAAACAGAGAGCAAAACACTTCAAATACAAATGTATTTGGTAGTCAAAGCATTTCCACTAAAATGACATGAAATGAAGATGACTAAGGCACATAAATATAGCAACGGTAAAAATAGTCTCCCCACTTCAGTGACCCAAGTGACGATAAATATATTTTGGCCGCCATTTTTTGGGGTAAAGTGCAGGGAAAACTTGAAATTGTGGTCTGAATACATGTACCACAATTTCAGATTGACTCTTGATTTAGAATTATTTTTATAAATAAAAGAAATTCTGGAATGTTTTAAAAAAATTTTTTTTAGTTTATTTGCTTTGTTTATTCAAAATATCGAGCCGGTCCCAATTAGCTCAGTCGGTACCATGTTTGACTATCATTCCAGAGGTCATGAGTTTGAATCCCTGCCTGGCAACAGTCTCCATGATGATTGATATACAATATTGTGTCTCATGATCATTTGTCTCACTGCTGATTCAAGTGGGAAAGTTATCAGTTTCTTGCAAAGATGGGATGTGCTCAGGCACTGGTTAACCATTCTGGATCCCAGAAAAAACAGTGGTTAGGTTAACTGATTGTCGGTTAGCCCTCTATGGCATAAAAATGATGCTAAATATTCAATCAAT
The DNA here is from genome assembly GCA_029582155.1 of Panopea generosa. Lineage (NCBI taxonomy): Eukaryota > Metazoa > Mollusca > Bivalvia > Adapedonta > Hiatellidae > Panopea > Panopea generosa. The sequence goes on from CM055900.1 coordinate 2,043,246, forward strand.
CAATTCAATCAAAACATCAATTTGAACACGCGCAAAGGTCAGTGTTTGTTGTTTTCTGTTTCATTGTTTGTGCTATAAAATCAGAACTCTAGTATGCCTGCAACTTTTAAAGTATTACCTTAGTCTAACAACGAAAAACATACAAAATATTATATTATTTGACACCACTTGTTCGATTTTTTGCGATGGTGTTGAAGTCAGAAACACATTATATGGGGAACTGCGGCGTGGTCAAGTGGTAGAGCGTCCGCCCTCGCATGCGGAAAGTCGTGGGTTCAATCCCGGCCGGGTCATACCAAAGACTTTAAAGATGGTACTTGAAGCTTCCTCGCTTGACGCTCAGCATTTAGAGGAGAGTTCTAGGTCTGGTCAGCCCGGTGTCAGTATTATGTGACTGGGTGGGGTATCATACTATGTGTCTGCGGCATGATACTCCAGTGTGACAGCGCTCAGAATACTGTCTCAAGTAGACACCGTCGCGATATGACTGAAAAATTGTTGAAAGCGACGCTAAACACCATACAACAACAATAATTGTTCCTGCAATACAAAATATTTTATTACAGAAATACATCATACTCAGTTGTAATGTATATGTAAGCATATAATTTATATTGTACATGTATATTTTACTTTCTTCATTTTTTTTTCAGTTTCGCCAAATTTCTACGGCCCAAATCTGTTAATGCTTGGGAAGACCTACATGAAACTTCGAGACCCAAAGATGGCGTATACATATTTAACTAGGTGTAGAGATTATGTGGTGACTACCCCTGATGATAAAAAGGTATTTCTGTCATCTAACTATTTACGAGTACATCATTTTCTGAACTTTATTCCACAATTCTTACTAAGTAATTATTATACCCCCAGATACAAAGTAAATGGGGTCTATATAGGAGTTGCACACATCAGTCTGTCTGTTAGTCCGCCTTTGGACAATTTTTGTGATTGCTTTTTCTCAGCAACCATTTGGCAGAATTCAATGAAACTTCACAAGAGTGACTGGTACAAAGCCTTGCTGTGCATATCATTGGCATGTTGCACAGGAATAACTTTTCAATGATTTATGTCCCTTAAAATTTTTCAGACATTCTTTTTGTGGTCACTGTTTCTCGGCAACCATTGGTGGAATTCAGTGACACTTCACAAAGTAATTGGTTACTTTTATTGCTTAACTGTGTCAAAGCAGGCAGCAAAATGGTGCAATAACTTTGTCAAGGCACCATCTGGTGTATTAATCACCTTCAGTGATATTTGTAGTTGAAATATTACTTTTGGATAGTTGAGCGAGTATTACTTTTGGAAAGTCGAGCGAGTATTACTTTTGGAATGTTGAGTGAGTATTACTTTTGGATAGTTGAGCGAGTATTACTTTTGGATAGTTGAGCGAGTATTACTTTTGGATAGTTGAGCGAGTATTACTTTTGGATAGTTGAGCGAGTATTACTTTTTGATAGTTGAGTAAATATTACTTTTAGTTGATTTAATATACAGCTTTACGTTTGAATTGTTGATTTTGTTTTGTTTTAATATTTAGCATCATTCTGCATGCTAACAGATGATCATTAATTTTTTACCTAAGCACTGTTTTTCTTGGATCCTGGAAGGTTAACCAGTACTCAAGCTTACCCATCTAAACAAGTAACTGGTTACATTCCCACATTCCGCAGTAAGAGAAAAAATGACAACAAGGCGTAATGTCATATAACTGATAACTTTTCAACTTGAATCAGTGGTGATAGAACATCACTTCTGAAACACTTACATATCAATGACACTATTTAATGGACTATGGCTTAAGGATTTTTGACAGTAGCAATGTTTGTTTCATTTGAATATGATGACAGTGAAACACAATGTCGTATATCAATCAGCTTGAGGACTGGCAGAAATTTGAACTCACAACCCCCAGATTGATAGTCAGAGGTGCTATCAGTGGAGCTAACCCCCAGATTGATAGTCAGAGGTGCTATCAGTGGAGTTTACCCCCAGATTGATAGTCAGAGTTGCTATCAGTGGAGCTAACCCCAAGATTGATAGTCAGAGTTGCTATCAGTGGAGCTAACCCCCAGATTGATAGTCAGAGTTGCTATCAGTGGAGCTAACCCCCAGATTGATAGTCAGAGTTGCTATCAGTGGAGCTAACCCCCAGATTGATAGTCAGAGGTGCTATCAGTGGAGTTTACCCCAAGATTGATAGTCAGAGTTGCTATCAGTGGAGCTAACCCCCAGATTGATTGTCAGAGGTGCTATCAGTGGAGCTAACCCCCAGATTGATAGTCAGAGTTGCTATCAGTGGAGCTAACCCCCAGATTGATAGTCAGAGGTGCTATCAGTGGAGTTTACCCCCAGATTGATAGTCAGAGTTGCTATCAGTGGAGCTAACCCCCAGATTGATTGTCAGAGGTGCTATCAGTTGAGCTAACCCCCAGATTGATAGTCAGAGGTGCTATCAGTGGAGCTAACCCCAAGATTGATAGTCAGAGTTGCTATCAGTGGAGCTAACCCCCAGATTGATAGTCAGAGTTGCTATCAGTGGAGCTAACCCCCAGATTGATAGTCAGAGTTGCTATCAGTGGAGCTAACCCCCAGATTAATAGTCAGAGGTGCTATCAGTGGAGCTAACCCCCAGATTGATAGTCAGAGTTGCTATCAGTGGAGCTAACCCCCAGATTGATAGTCAGAGTTGCTTTCAGTGGAGCTAACCCCCAGATTGATAGTCAGAGTTGCTTTCAGTGGAGCTAACCCCCAGATTGATAGTCAGAGTTGCTTTCAGTGGAGCTAACCCCCAGTTTGGTAGTCAGAGTTGCTATCAGTGGAGCTAACCAGGTCTGGCCCACAATAGCAATGTAGAAATGGATCAAGCAGTATTCTGTTGTCAGTTATGAAAGTTACTTGTGGTGATGAGGTGTGCTAGAGTATTGGTTAACTTTTCAGGATCCCAGGAAACAGTGGTTATGATAACTGATCCTCTGTTAGCCCTCAATTTCATAAAAATGACGCTAAATATTAAATTAATCAATCAAATAATCTCACTATACTGTTGAATTTTGTTCTTTGTTCTATATAAAATAAGGTCTAGGATTTCAATGGTAAATAAAGTGTTTTTTTCATAGCAGGAATGCATACCCACATAAAAATGCACAATAACTGGTAGGTTGACAAGGTTGTTTTTTTAAAGAGGGTGCAGTGACATCCTGAGATTTTTTGCAAAAAGATGTCCACAAATGCTCATAAAGACATGCATATGTTGAAATCCTATAAAAGTCACTTTTTTAACACCAGTGATGTCTTATTGCTATGCCATCTCTTGCTCTACTCATCTGCAGCAAGAAATCACAACCACTGTGAACCATTTTGAAAATATTTCAAAACCAATTTACATAGGCCTTTTTTTTTAAAGCTTAATCTTGTTACCTTGGGAAAAAAGGGGCATAACTGTGTAGTGAGATGTTGATCCCTATCCATCTGTCTGTCATTCAATTCATTCATTCATCTTTCTGTCTGAGGTTGATATCTATTGAATGGGACTATGTTTTTACTATATATTTTGTGTGTAGCTGTATAATAATTAGATACAGGTCAAGGTTGAGACTTGTCAATGGAGGATGTGGGTTTTAACCCACAAACTTTATGTGAGAAAGTTTGCCAGTAACTTGCAGAAGTACACTCGGGTCCTGTTAGAACATGGTAGCCGGGATCCATGGAATGAAACCGCAATATACACAGATCCATGTTATAAATATTCAAAGGTGCGCTGCGCTATATTATTTGGCAATACTGTTTCCAGTCGAAGTACCATAATTAAACACATGATAATGTGTGATAAATATGACAGACCATAGTTTGTCGGCGCCAGACAATTAAAAATGATGTTGTTTATAACAATAAGAACTTGTTATCATTTCAGTCTGAATTACCAAGGTTTAGTTGGTTCACATATACATTGTCATGATTAGGGAAAACGTAACAAGCTCGCAAACAACAGTGATTTAGTTGAGATTTTCGATCAAATCATCAATTATTATACCACAAGTTTTTAATGAATCTGGTTGAAAAATATCAATACTAGATTTGGGAGCCATAGAACAATCAAGTTATAATGAGTTTCGCTTTATATCAGACCACGTTGGACCCGAGTGTACGGTGGTTCTACCCAGATTCATCCTGACATTTTTCTCCACCAATAAAACTGGATATGCATATATAAACTGTCATAGGTAGAAAATGAAGGAACAATTGCATGCTGTGAAATGGTAAATCAAAGGTTGCCGTATTTAATTGAATTTCTCAAATAATATTATCCAGTTGTACTTTTAAATTAATATTTCTCCGATTATGCAATAAGTTATGACATTGAATTTGATAGCTTTCTGTAATTTAATCGTTTTAATGTCCAAATTACATTGTTTTCTTGCATATGGAATAGACAGGAAGAAATGGGAAAAGTGGTGAAGTGTAAATGACTATATGTTAGCTGACATGGTTGTATTGATAAACCTCTGTAAACTTCCACACACTTAACACAATGCATTAGAAACAGATCTCCCTGATGTCTAAGCGAATTAAAAATGTCAGTTTGATATTTAACGAACTGATGGTGGTTGTTTGCCGTGTAAATTGACGTTAATACACAGTCTTAAATGTTAAAGGTTGTCAGTCAGGGGCTGTAATATTGACTTGATATTGACAATCGCATGTTTACTTGGATGGAAAATGTTAAAGTTGGGTTAATTTCATATTGAATAATGAAAGACGAAACACGAATATCTAATTAACATTCGTTCGCTCATTCGTAATTTCCTCAATCTGCTCACAAACTTGGTTCAGAAATGTTGAAATAGTTTGAGACACATGTTTAATATTATTTTGTAATATGATTTCAAGGAAAATCAGATGATTCCCACATTTTTACATTTGCCAAGGGATTCTTCTTATTGGATTTGTTTTATAAATGAGCCACTTTGAGTTGGGAGACACCCTCTTCTTGTATTATTAAGACATTACATTTCTTTTCACATACACATTTTAAAGGATGTTAATCAAACTTGGCCCGCTGCTTAATATTTTTAACTCTCCAGATTAGTCTCATTAAATCTTTGTTCTTAATAGATATATAGAGTCTAAATTAAAATATTGTTGGTTTGCCACTTCCGGCCAACCTAAAGCAATCTAGCTTGTTGGGAAAAAATATTTTTGGGGAGAGGGGTAAAAAAAAGAAATTCTTCAAAATAGTCTCAGTCATAGCATGTCCTTAAAAAGATTCTCTGATTGATTAAAAAAAAGAGAAAAAAAAAAAGTTTACCTACCTAACTACCTACCTACCCACCCCTATATGGTACGAGTCTGAAGTGGCAAACAGGCAATTTTATAAGGTCGGCCTAGAGATACTTAGTTGAAGTGTTTTACCTACAAAGAATACTGGGTGAAGCTTAGAAAATGCATGACTGGCAAGGCTGGCAGAACCATTGTAGGGTTTTCATCCTTAACCTAATACTTTGTAGGGAAAGGCACTAACCTTGTATTCTATTTATCCCATTTAATAAGCAAGTAACGTATTGATCAAACAGAGGATTGAGATAGCAGAACTAAGCAAAAGTTGTTCCGACAATGTGTCAGTTTCAGACACAACATCTCGGACACTTAAATTAAGATGAAGAAATCCAAATGAACTGAACTTGAAGTTTATTTTGTTACCTGCAAAATAACTTAAATTTATTCAGTCATCCCTTTATGATGTTAAATAACGACTTGTGTTTAAAGAAGATAAATGTTTATTGCTCTGTAATGTTTGTTAATGGGACACAATATCTAGACTAGCAACTGGTTCATTTCAAATAGCTGCATGTTAGTTCATCGCCACAGTAATTAAAACATAGTTATCTTTCTATAAGGTAAATCTCATCAATATTTGCTGTATTTATTGTCTTTTGATTTATGCTCTCATTTGGAACGTATTTTGTTTTCGTGTTTTGCGGGCGGTGAAAAATGGTTTTCGCTCATAACTTTAGTTTCCTTTAAGATATTTTGATGATATTGTGTGTATGAGTTCTTTACACAAAAAGGTAGATTAATCCCATTATATTGCTAGTACCAGTTTGTAGGCATATTGATTTCAACTTTCAGTTTTATTTATTTCAGTCTGAGACATTATAATAATATCGATGATGTATTTTTCTTCCAATAGGCCCATGAGGAAGCAGTCAAATTGATCAAGGGTATGGGTATCAAAACAAAGCCAGAACCTTAATGACAATGTTGCTTAGTGATAATGGTATGAATGTTCTAGGGATATTGTGTTTACACTGGATTGATACTTATTAAAGATAGAAATATAGAGCATCTGAGAGCAATGACATGGAGGAGAAGAGAGTGCATTTCTATGTTGTTACAAAAGTTTTATGTTGTATCAGAAAAAGCAGATGACAAATAGGTGTTGTTTTAGTATCAATATCGTATTACAAATTTTTTTTTTATCAAACTATACATGTCGAATATATTTTAAAGATGTCAGGGTGATAGTGTGTTCCCAAGAATCAAATATTATTTAATATATTGAAACATTATTGTTGTTTATACGTTACAGAACCACAATTTTTGCCAATATTTAAAGTCTAAATTTAACAGTTTTCATGACAAATATAAGGCTGTAGCACATTAAAAATTTTACTATATAAAGTTTAAATTTTACTTTATTGTGTTAAAACTGTCAAGTTAACATTTGCATTATATAAAGTTTTAAATTTAACTTTACTTTGTTGAAACTGTCAAATTAACATTTGCATTATGTAAAGTTTCAATTTAACTTTTTACTGTGTTAAAACTGTCAAATTAACATTTGCATTATGTAATGTTTCAATTTAACTTTTTACTGTGTTAAAACTGTCAAATTAACATTTGCATTATGCAATGTTTCAATTGAACTTTTTACTGTGTTAAAACTGTCAAATTAACATTTGCATTATGCAATGTTTCAATTTAACTTTTTACTGTGTTAAAACTGTCAAATTAACATTTGCATTATGTAATGTTTCAATTTAATTTTACTGTGTTAAAACTGTCAAATTAACATTTTCATTATGTAATGTTTCAATTTAACTTTATTGTGTTAAAACTGTCAAATTAACATTTGCATTATGTAATGTTTCAATTTAACTTTACTGTGTTAAAACTGCCAAATTAACATTTGCAGTAAGTCAAGTCTCAATTTAACTTTAATGTTTTAAAACTGTCATATTAACATTTGCATTACGTAAAGTTTCAAATTATTTTTACTGTGTTTAAACTGTCAAATTAACATTTTGCATTATGTAAAGTTCAATTTAACTTTAATGTGTTAAAGCTGTCAAATTAACATTTGATTTAATAAGTTTAAATTTAGAAAGGCTTCACCTATATCGCTGATATTTTTTGATCTTAGCAGTAAAACTGCACATTGATATCAAACATCATATATTATGGATATTCTGTTCAATTCAATAACTTATATTGTATTGCATCTCTGTAGTGTGGACTTCTTTAATTTTGTTGATCAAATACTAAATCGCGGACCATGATAAATAAAGTCACTCATTGGCTCAAAAAATTGACAAACAAAACGGAAAATGTTGACCTGTGTATTAACGAATCTCTAATAAATAAGATAAAGAACAAGGACGAAATCAATCATTATCTGTGAATGGTACCTTCCTAATGTGAGAAATTGCACTACCATTTATGTTTTCTTAAAATCCTTTATTTTACCTTTCCAACCACCAATAAATGCACCTGTCTTATTGGTATGAATACATGAAATATTTATTTTATTTTTTATTTTATTTTTTTTTAAGAGGGTCCTCCGTGGCTGAGTGGTCTAAGGCACCGTTTTAAGATCACCTACCTGTCACTGCTAGAGTCATAGGTTCGAGTCCCTCACACTTTAAAAACTTTATGTGAGAAAATTTCCAGTTACTTGCAGGAGGACGGAGGTTCTACTCAGTCTGAGGTCTAGCTCCACCAGTAAAACTCGATATGCCATAATATAACCCGAAATGTGTTGAGAAGGACGTTAAACCCCATTAATAAAAACAACAATAATATTTAAGCAAATTATTGAACATCCCTTCTGAAGCACTCTGATAATTGTTACTGGGTTATTGCATAAGCAGCTTTGATAACAGCAATGTTTGCTTGATTTGTATGTTTAGCATCATTGTTATGCCACATACATGTATATGGTCCATTTCACAGAAAAAGAAAAAAAATCATGTTTTTAATTTTTGAAAGATATGTTATCTGATTTTATTCATAAAAGAAACATGTTGTAGTGAAAATGTGGTATTTATTGAATGTGAAGCAACAAAAACAATCCAGGTGTTGTACGAGGGGGGATCAGAAAGTTTGTAGACTTTTGCCATAACTTTTTTATTTATCATTGTATTTTAATAAATCTCAGGGAGCCTGTGCTGCTATATATTTGAAGTAATTTTTCAAAAAATTGATAACTTTTCATCATAAGTTTATATTCTATAGTAACTATGAAAACATTGATTTACGAAGTCGGGGCAGTTTTTGCTTTTTTCCTACCTCTGCTATTCGAAGAAGCGTAGCGTTGCCAAAACGCGTTTTATTTTTAAATAAAATATATCAATGTGTGCTTTATTTTATGCTTGTTTATATCCTTTAAAAAAATGACACAATAATGCGTATCTCAAAATGGCATCAGTATTATGATGTTACGGTATGCAATTTTATTTGAAACAAAATGACGTCGGGGCACTTGAAAATGGATAAGCATGTGGCATACCGCAGTTCCATAAAGTTCTGCTCCATGTTAGGTAATACACCTGTTCAAACAGAGAAACAAAAGTATGTACAGTAAGTCTAATGTTTTATGGTCTCTAGTGTTAAAATGTCAAAAAATTAATGTTTTTGAGATGGCCGGGAATCAGTCATTAAAAAAGAGCAAATGGGATGTCGATTTGAATACATATTGGAATTAAAACATGTTTTACAGAATTTTATGTCCAGTATACCATCTTGAGATTTCGTTAACATATTCACTCAATGGTGTAGATAGTGGTAAAAACGTATAGACCATGAATGAGAGTTTTATGAGGAGTGACTCAGTAAATTTGATACAAAAGCACCTTTTTAAAATATTGATGTTGGTTTTTGTTAAATACAACATCATCATTTTACCCCAACATAACTAACTCTTAAGCTTTGACTAGCGTCTTATTTTTTTGATAGTTGACGTATCTTGCTAAAAATTTTAAAATATATCCCATATACATTTATTTCAAATACAATAACACTATTGTGCATTGTATTATTGATGTTTATAAGTTATGGCAAAAGTCTACGAACTCTCTGATCCCCCCCTCATATGTTCAAGAAAAAATGTGTAATTTATTTTGAATTTCATATACATGTACATATATGTGATGTACATATATTAAAATAAAAATTATTCAGATGGTATTAATTTGTGAAAAATTATTTTTGCATTTTCAATTCATACCTTTACATGTTTCAAGATATATATGTCACAGTGTGTACGTAACCTACTAGGAGAGGAGTCTATGTAAGCGGTTCGGTTAGCTCAGACGGTAGAACATTCGCCCTGCAACATTCAGAGCAAATTAACCTTTATTAAGTAAAATATTGGCTTTGTTTCAGAGCAACTTAACCTTTATAAGGGAAATCTTGTCTTAAAAGGACATGTTTACTCCTTCATTTGACTGGCTATTTAAAACAGGTGTAACTTCTGTATTTAGTATATTTATACTAATACAAATACATGCTATTGCATGTATTTGTATCTATATTATGAAATGAATACTCTTGGTACCCAACATATGACTAAAAGGAAGAAAAAAAGCTTAAATCTAGACAGAAAATGTAGGTGGTTTTACATTTGCGTGTTTTGGATCGAAATATCATAAAAAATCTTCAGAAGATTTACTGTTGTGATTTATATTTTATGATTTAAATGTATTTGATGTTTTCATGAAAACTGTTGTACACCAACCAGTGTATTGTCATATCACAATAGCTGTGGCAAGTTGTACTAGTATTGAATCTGTATTTAGGAGCATAATTATGCGAGAATTTATCAGATGTTTAATTGCTAAAATCTATTTATATTGTGTGTGTGTATGTGTGAAAATAAATTTAGGCTTGTTTGATATCCTTAAATAATAAAAGAAAAAATATTTCAACAAGTGTTTCGTGTATGTCATCCTGTTCTGCCAACCTTTCTTTGTGTACAATTATTTTGTGTATATGGCATTGTTGGGATTCGCGTTACTTCCATCTGTAAAGTTTCTACAGATGGAACTAAACCCTACCTTGATAAGTATAAGAAATTATTTGATTTCGTCATTTATTGCCAATAGAAGAATCGCGACGTTGTGGTAAGTGTTACCCCAGTCTGTCAATAAGTACGTCCGTCCGTCCATCGCCGAATTGGTTACTAATGAAAAGGTTCTATGTTACAGTATTTAGTGTGAGCTGTATAATTATGAAATACAGGTCATGTGAATCGAATTTCATAGGAGTTATGGCCACTTTTTTAGTTATTTTTAGCTCCATTTATGTGATGGCGCGTTGTCCATCGTCTGTCATCTGTCGTAAATTGTCTGTTGTCTGTTTTCTGTTAGCAGCACTTTCTCTGAAACCACCAGGCCAATTAAACTCAAACTTCACATGGATGTTTCTATTACATAGGAGACTACACAGAAGATTTTTTTTTTAATGTGAAAATCAAGATGGCCACTGTTACTAAAAATAGTCCAAAACTTAAAAAATCTTCTTCACATGAACTGCCCAACAGATTTTGTAAATATTTATGTAGTCGTGATAACCAACTATAGTTCTGTTAAATTTGTTCAAATGGTGTTCCTGGGTTTAAAAATGACCCCGTCCCGAAGATTCAATTAGGGGACACATGTCATTATAATAAACATTAATTTATTTTTTGAAAAAAGGTCTGATTTTGCCTTAATTTTTACAGAAGCATTGTTTGGTCAATGAGGTTCAGATTTGTCAAAATGACTGGGTTCCACTGTCTTAAGGGGTCACCAGGGGCCCAAAAAGGGTAAAAATTGGGAATTATAAAAATGTTTTCTTCAGAATCAGTCAGTCAGATTTGTTTATATTTGGCATAATTATCCCTATGTGTAGGGGTTTGAATGAAGATAAAAATTAAGAGGTTTATGTTTTAGGTGCTATCAGTGGAGCTAACCCCCAGATTGATAGTCAGAGGTGCTATCACTGGAGCTAACCCCCAGATTGATAGTCAGAGGTGGTATCAGTGGAGCTAACCCCCAGATTGATAGTCAGAGTTGCTATCACTGGAGCTAACCCCCAGATTGATAGTCAGAGGTGCTATCAGTGGAGCTAACCCCCAGATTGATAGTCAGAGTTGCAATCAGTGGAGCTAACCCCCAGATTGATAGTCAGAGTTGCTATCAGTGGAGCTAACCCCCAGATTGATAGTCAGAGGTGGTATCAGTGGAGCTAACCCCCGGATTGATAGTCAGAGTTGCTATCAGTGGAGCTAACCAGGTCTGACCCACAACAGCAATGTAGAAATGGATCAAGCAGTATTCTGTTGTCAGTTAGCAAAGTTACTTGTGGCGATGAGGTGTGCTAGAGTACCGGGTAACGTTTCAGTTAGCAAAGTTACTTGTGGCGATGAGGTGTGCTAGAGTACCGGGTAACGTTTCAGGATCCCAAGAAACAGTGGTTATGATAATTGATTCTCTGTTAGCCCTCAATTTCATAAAAATGACGCTAGATATTAAATTAATCAATCAAATAATGTTATACAATTCATTTATGCCAAAATCTAAAAATGCTTTTTCATTATGTCATTTAAAGAATGATGAAAAGGCATTAAGGTCTCACTATAATGTTGATTTTTGTTCTTTGTTCTATATAAAATAAGGTCTAGGTTTTCAATGATAAATAAAGTGTTTTTTTCATAGCAGGAATGCATACCCACATAAAAATGCACAATAACTAGTAGGTTGACAAGGTTGTTTTTTTAAAGAGGGTGCAGTGACATCCTGAGAATTTTTGCAAAAAGAAGTCCTCAAATGCTCATAAAGACATGCATATGTTGAAATCTTATAAAAGTCACCTTTTTAACACCAGTGATGTCTTATTGCAAGATATGCTATGCCATCTCTTTCTCTACTCATATGCAGCAAGAGAAATCACAACCACTGTGAACCATTTTGAAAATATTTCAAAACCAATTTACATAGGCCTTTTTTTTTTAAAGCATAATCTTGTTACCTTGGGAAAAAAGGGGCATAACTGTGTAGTGAGATGTTGATCCCTATCCATCTGTCTGTCATTCAATTCATTCATTCATCTTTCTGTCTGAGATTGATATCTATTGAATGGGACTATGTTTTTACTATATATTTTGTGTGTAGCTGTATAATAGTTAGATACAGGTCAAGGTTGAGACTTTTCAATAGAGGATGTGGGTTTTAACCCACAAACTTTATGTGAGAAAGTTTGCCAGTAACTTGCAAAAGTACACTCGGGTCCCGTTAGAACACGGTAGCCGGGATCCATGGAATGAAACCGCAATATACACAGAACCAAGTTATAAATATCCAAAGGTGCGCTGCGCTATATTATTTGGCAATACTGTTTCCAGTCAAAGTACCATAATTAAACACATGATAATGTGTGATAAATATGACAGACCATTGTTTGTCGGCGTCAGACAATTAAAAATGATGTTGTTTATAACAATAAGAACTTGTTATCATTTCAGTCTGAATTACCAAGGTTTAGTTGATTCACATATACATTGTCATGATTAGGGAAAACGTAACAAGCTCGCAAACAACAGTGATTTAGTTGAGATTTTCGATCAAATCATCAATTATTATACCACAAGTTTTTAATGAATCTGGTTGAAAAATATCAATACTAGATTTGGGAGCCATAGAACAATCAAGTTATAATGAGTTTCGCTTTATATCAGACCACGTTGGACCCGAGTGTACGGTGGTTTTACCCAGATTCATCCTGACATTTTTCTCCACCAATAAAACTGGATATGCATATATAAACTGTCATAGGTAGAAAATGAAGGAACAATTGCATGCTGTGAAATGGTAAATCAAAGGTTGCCGTATTTAATTGAATTTCTCAAATAATATTATCCAGTTGTACTTTTAAATTAATATTTCTCCGATTATGCAATAAGTTATGACATTGAATTTGATAGCTTTCTGTAATTTAATCGTTTTAATGTCCAAATTACATTGTTTTCTTGCATATGGAATAGACAGGAAGAAATGGGAAAAGTGGTGAAGTGTAAATGACTATATGTTAGCTGACATGGCTGTATTGATAAACCTCTGTAAACTTCCACACACTTAACACAATGCATTAGAAACAGATCTCCCTGATGTCTAAGCGAATTAAAAATGTCGGCTTGATATTTAATGAACTGATGGTGGTTGTTTGCCGTGTAAATTGACGTTAATACACAGTCTTAAATGTTAAAGGTTGTCAGTCAGGGGCTGTAATATTGACTTGATATTGACAATCGCATGTTTACTTGGATGGAAAATGTTAAAGTTGGGTTAATTTCATATTGAATATTGAAAGATGAAACACGAATATCTAATTAACGTTCGTTCGCTCATTCGTAATTTCCTCAATCTGCTCACAAACTTGGTTCAGAAATGTTGAAATAGTTTGAGACACATGTTTAATATTATTTTGTAATATGATTTCAAGGAAAATCAGATGATTCCCACATTTTTACATTTGCCAAGAGATTGTTCTAATTGGATTTGTTTTATAAATGAGCCACTTTGAGTTGGGAGACACCCTCTTCTTGCATTATTAACACGTTACATTTCTTTTCACATACACATTTTAAAGGATGTTAATCAAACTTGGTCCGCTGCTTAATATTTTTATTTCTCCATATTAGTCTCATTAAATCTTTGTACTTAAGAGATATATAGAGTCTAAATTAAAATATTGTTGGTTTGCCACTTCCGACCAACCTAAAGCAATCTAGCCTGTTGGGAAAAAATATTTTTGGGGAGAGGGGTAAAAAAAAAGAAATTATTCAAAATAATCTCAGTCATAGCATGTCCTTAAAAAGATTCTCTGATTGATTTTAAAAAAGAGAAAAAAAAGAATTTACCTACCTAACTACCTACCTTCCCACCCCTAAATGGTATGAGTCTGAAGTGACAAACAAGCAATTTTATAAGGTCGGCCTAGAGATACTTGGTTGATGTGTTTTACCCACAAAGATTACTGGGTGAAGCTTAGACAATGCATGACTGGCAAGGCTGGCAGAACCATTGTAGGGTTTTCATCCTTAACCTAATACTTTGTAGGGAAAGGCACTAACCTTGTATTCTATTTATCCTGTTGAATAAGCAATAAACTTATTGATCAAACAGAGGATTGAGATAGCAGAACTTAGCTTCTAATTATTAATAAAAAAAAACAATCATATTCAAGTCTGTTTATTTGTGATGTATTTTTTTTTATAAATGATTAAAACAAAACAAGATGTCATCTTTTGTTTTCATAACAAATATATCATATTTGTTAAGTTAAGAAATGTTCTGATGTCATAATCTAAGCAAAAGTTGTTCCGACAATGTGTCAGTTTCAGACACAACATTTCGGACACTTAAATTAAGATGAAGAAATCCAAATGAACTGAACTTGAAGTTTATTGTTACTTGCCAAATAACCTAAATTTATTAATTCATCCCTTTATGATGTTAAATAACGACTTGTGTTAAAAGATGATAAGTGTTTATTGCTCTTTAATGTTTGTTAATGGGGCTGGGCCCGATTAGCTCAGTCGGTTACGCGTCTGACTATCAATCCAGGGGTCATGCGATGATTCCCCGCCCGGCAACAGTCTCCGTGATGATTGATATACGACATTGTGTCTCATTATCATTCATCTCTCACCACTGATTCAAGTGGGAAAGTTATCAGTTACTTGCGGAGATGGGGTGTGCTCGAGTACTGGTTAATCCCAGGAAACAGTGGTTAGGTTAACTGATCATTTGTTAGCCCTCGATGGCATAAAAATGACGCTAAATATTCAATCAATCAATCAATTGTAAATGGGACACAATATCTAGACTAGCAACTGGTTCATTTCAAATAGCTGCATGTTAGTTCATTGCAACAGTTATTAAGACATATGTATCTTTCTGTAAGGTAAATCTCATCAATATTTACTGTATTTATTGTCTTTTTATTTATGCTCTCATTTGAACGTATTTTGTTTTTGTGTTTTGCGGGCGTTGGAAAATGGTTTGCGCTCATAACTTTAGTTTCCTTTAAGATATTTTGATGATATTGTGTGTATGAGTTCTTTACACAAAAAGGAAGATTAATCCCATTATATTGCTAGTACCAATTTGTAGGCATATTGATTTCAACTTTCAGTTTTATTTATTTCAGTCTGAGACATTATAATAATATCGATGATGTATTTTTCTTCCAACAGGCCCATGAGGAAGCAGTCAAATTGATCAAGGGTATGGGTATCAAAACAAAGCCAGAACCTTAATGACAATGTTGCTTAGTGATAACAGTGTGAATGTTCTAGGGATATTGTGTTTACACTGGATTGATACTTATTAAAGATAGAAGTATAGAGCATCTGAGAGCAATGACATGGAGGAGAAGAGTGTGCATTTCTATGTTGTTGCAAAAGTTTTATGTTGTATCAGAAAAAGCAGATGACAAATAGGTGTTGTTTTAGTATCAATATCGTATTACAAATTTTTTTTTTATCAAACTATACATGTCGAATTTTAAAGATGTCAGGGTGATAGTGTGTTCCCAAGAATCAAATATTATTTAATATATTGAAACATTATTGTTGTTTATACGTTACAGAACCACAATTTTTGCCAATATTTAAAGTCTAAATTTAACAGTTTTCATGACAATATGATAAGACTGTAGCACATTAAAAATTCTACTATTTAAAGTTTAAATTTTACTTTATTGTGTTAAAACTGTCAAATTAACATTTGCATTATATAATGTTTTAAATTTAACTTTACTTTGTTGAAACTGTCAAATTAACATTTGCATTATGTAATGTTTCAATTTAACTTTTACTGTGTTAAAACTGTCAAATTAACATTTGCATTATGTAATGTTTCAATTTAACTTTTACTGTGTTAAAACTGTCAAATTAACATTTGCATTATGTAATGTTTCAATTTAACTTTTTACTGTGTTAAAACTGTCAAATTAACATTTGCATTATGTAATGTTTCAATTTAACTTTACTGTGTTAAAACTGTCAAATTAACATTTGCATTATGTTATGTTTCAATTTAACTTTTTACTGCGTTAAAACTGTCAAATTAACATTTTCATTATGTAATGTTTCAATTTAACTTTATTGTGATAAAACTGTCAAATTAACATTTGCATTATGTAATGTTTCAATTTAACTTTACTGTGTTAAAACTGCCAAATTAACATTTGCATTAAGTAAAGTCTCAATTTAGCTTTAATGTTTTAAAACTGTCAAATTAACATTTGCATTACGTAAAGTTTCAAATTATTTTTAATGTGTTTAAACTGTCAAATTAACATTTTGCATTATGTAAAGTTCAATTTAACTTTAATGTGTTAAAGCTGTCAAATTAAAATTTGATTTAATAAAGTTTAAATTTAGAAAGGCTTCACCTATATCGCTGATATTTTTTGATCTTAGCAGTAAAACTGCACATTGATATCAAACATCATATATTATGGATATTCTGTTCAATTCAATAACTTATATTGTATTGCATCTCTGTAGTGTGGACTTCTTTAATTTTGTTGATCAAATACTAAATCGCGGACCATGATAAATAAAGTCACTCATTGGCTCAAAAATTGACAAACAAGAACAAGGACGAAATCAACCATTATCTGTGAATGGTACCTTCCTAATGTGAGAAATTGCACTACCATTTATGTTTTCTTAAAATCCTATATTTTACCTTTCCAACCACCAATAAATGCACCTGTCTTATTAGTATGAATACATGAAATATTTATTTTATTTTTTTTTAAGAGGGTCCTCCATGGCTGAGTGGTTTAAGGCGCCATCTCAAGATCACCTACTTGTCACTGCTAGGGTCATAGGTTCGAGTCCCCCACACTTTAAAAACTTTTTGTGAGAAAATTTCCAGTTACTTGCAGGAGGACGGAGGTTCTACTCAGTCTGAGGTCTAGCTCCACCAGTAAAACTGGATATGCCATAATATATCCTGAAATGTGTTGAGAATGATGTTAAACCCAATTAATAAAAACAACAACAATTTTTAAGCAAATTATTGAACATCCCTTCTGAAGCACACTGATAATTGTTACTAGGTTCTTGCATAAGCGCAGCTGTTGATAACAGCAATGTTTGCTTGATTTGTATGTTTAGCATCATTGTTATGCCACATATATGGTCCATTTCACAGAAAAAGAAAAAAAATCATGTTTTTTAATTTTTGAAAGATATGTTATCTGATTTTATTCATAAAAGAAACATGTTGTAGTGAAAATGTGGTATTTATTGAATGTGAAGTAACAAAAACAATCTAAGTGTTGTACGAGGGGGGATCTGAAAGTTTGTAGACTTTTGCCAACTTTTTTATTTATCATTGTATTCTAATAAATCTCAGGGAGCCTGTGCTGCTATATATTTGAAGTAATTTTTCAAAATATTGATAACTTTTCATCATAAGTTTATATTCTATAGTAACTATGAAAACGTTGATTTACGAAGACGGGGCAGTTTTTACTTTTATCCTACCTCTACTATTCGAACAAACGTAGCGTTGCCAAAATATGTTTTATTTTTAAATAAAATATATCAATGTGTGCTGTATTTTATGCTTGTTTATATCCTTTAAAAAAAATGACACCAATTATGCGCATCTCAAAATGATGTCAATATTATGATGTTACGGTATGCCATTTTGTTTGAAACAAAATGACGTCGGGGGCATTTGAAAATGGATTAGCATGTGGCATACCGCAGTTCCGTAAAGTTCTGCTCCATGTTAGGTAATACACCTGTTCAAACAAGAGAAACAAAAGTATGTACAGTAAGTCTAATGTTTTAAGGTCTCTAGTGTTTAAATGTCAAAAAATTAATGTTTTTGAGATGGCCGGGAATCAGTCATTAAAAAAGAGCAAATGTGAAGTCGATTTGATGACATATTGGAATTAAAACATGTTTTACAGAATTTTATGTCCAGTATACCATCTTGAGATTTCGTTAACATATTCACTCAGTGGTGTAGATAAGTGGCAAAAACGTATAGACCATGAATGAGAGTATTATTTGATACAAAAGCACCTATTTAAAATATTGACGTCGGTTTTTGTTAAATACAACGTCATCATTTTGCCCCTGACATAACTAACTTCTAAGCTTTGACTAGCGCCTTATTTTTTTGATAGTTGACGTATCTTGGTAAAAATTTTGAATTATGTCCCATATACATTTATTTCAAATACGATAACACTATTGTTCATTGTGTAATTGATGTTAATAAGTTATGGCAAAAGTCTACAAACTTTCTGATCCCCCCTCATAAGTCCCAGAAAAAATGTGTAATTTATTTTGAATTTCATATACATGTACATATATGTGATGTACATATATTAAAAAAAAATTATTCAGATGGTATTAATTTGTGATTATTTTTGCACCTTTACATGTTTCAAGATATATATGTCACAGTGTGTACGTAACCTACTAGGAGAGGAACCTATGTAAGCGGTTTGGTTAGCACAGACGGTAGAACATTCGCCCTGCAATATTCAGAGCAAATTAACCTTTATTAAGTAAAATATTGGCTTTGTTTCAGAGCAACTTAACCTTTATAAGGGAAATCTTGTCTTAAAAGGACTTGTTTACTCCTTCATTTGACTGGCTATTTAAAACAGGTGTAACTTCTGTATTTAGTATATTTATACTAATACAAATACATGCTATTGCGTGTATTTGTATCTATATTATGAAATGAATACTGTTGGTATGCAAAATATGACTAAAAGGAAGAAAAAAAGCTTAAATCTAGATAGAAAAATGTAGGTGGTTTTACATTTGCGTGTTTTGGATCGAAATATCATAAAAAATCTTTAGAAGATTTACTGTTGTGATTTATATTTTATGATTTAAATGTATTTGATGTTTTCATGAAAACTGTTGTACACCAACCAGTGTATTGTCATATCACAATAGCTGTGGCAAGTTGTACTTGTACTGAATCTGTATTTAGGAGCATAATTATGCGAGAATTTATCAGATGTTTAATTGCTTAAATCTATTTATATTGTGTGTGTGTATGTGTGAAAATAAACTTAGGCTTGTTTGATATCCTTAAATAATAAAAGAAAAAATATTTCAACACGTGTGTTGTGTATGTCATCCTGTTCTGCCGACCTTATTTTGTGTATATGGCATTGTTGGGATTCGCTTTACTTCCATCTGTAAAATTTCTACAGATGGAACTAAACCCTACCTTGATAAGTATAAGAAATTATTTGATTTCGTCATTTATTGCCAATAGAAGAATCGCGACGTTGTGGTAAGTGTTACCCCAGTCTGTCAATAAGTACGTCCGTCCGTCCATCGCCGAATTGGTTACTAATGAAAAGGTTCTATGTTACAGTATTTAGTGTGAGCTGTATAATTATGAAATACAGGTCATGTGAATCGAATTTCATAGGAGTTATGGCCACTTTTTTAGTTATTTTTAGCTCCATTTATGTGATGGCGCGTTGTCCATCGTCTGTCATCTGTCGTAAATTGTCTGTTGTCTGTTTTCTGTTAG
The DNA here is from genome assembly GCA_029582155.1 of Panopea generosa. Taxonomy (NCBI): domain Eukaryota; kingdom Metazoa; phylum Mollusca; class Bivalvia; order Adapedonta; family Hiatellidae; genus Panopea; species Panopea generosa. Next base: position 2,063,099 of record CM055900.1, read on the forward strand.
CAGCACTTTCTCTGAAACCACCAGGCCAATTAAACTCAAACTTCACATGGATGTTTCTATTACATAGGAGACTACACAGAAGATTTTTTTTTAATGTGAAAATCAAGATGGCCACTGTTACTAAAAATAGTCCAAAACTTAAAAAATCTTCTTCACATGAACTGCCCAACAGATTTTGTAAATATTTATGTAGTCGTGATAACCAACTATAGTTCTGTTAAATTTGTTCAAATGGTGTTCCTGGGTTTAAAAATGACCCCGTCCCGAAGATTCAATTAGGGGACACATGTCATTATAATAAACATTAATTTATTTTTTGAAAAAAGGTCTGATTTTGCCTTAATTTTTACAGAAGCATTGTTTGGTCAATGAGGTTCAGATTTGTCAAAATGACTGGGTTCCACTGTCTTAAGGGGTCACCAGGGGCCCAAAAAGGGTAAAAATTGGGAATTATAAAAATGTTTTCTTCAGAATCAGTCAGTCAGATTTGTTTATATTTGGCATAATTATCCCTATGTGTAGGGGTTTGAATGAAGATAAAAATTAAGGGGTTTATGTTTTAGGGGCCCTGTAAGGGGACTTAGAATTTTACATAGGGATACTATGAGAAAACAGAAAATTCTCATTTTTTCATCCTGATAAAACATAAGTATGTTTTCGATCCTAAGGTAACTACAACGTCAGCGGTGAGTTTCTACGCACATTTGTTCAAACGATAACAAAGCCGCTTGTTATAGGGACGGACACTCGGCAATGCTGAAAAAGATTTTACTCCTGTAACCACATCTAATCATTGATTGCTTGATTGAATATTTAGCGTAATTTTTATACCATCGAGGGCTAACACTAACCACTGTTTTCTGGGAAACTGAAAGCTTAACCAGGACTCGAGCACATCCCATCTTCGCAAGTACATGTAACTGAAAACTTTCCCACTTGAATCAGCGGTGAGAGACGAATGGTAATGAGACATAATGTCGTACATCAATCATCACGGAGACTGTTGCCGTGCGGGGATTCGAACTCACGACCGCTGGATTGATAGTCAGACGCGTAACCGACTGAGTCAATCAGGCCCGACCATTCTTTACACCTGTGAATGTATAAACATATGGAATACGTATCTAAGTATTACTATCTGAAATGTCATATTTAGCAAATTATTATCAGTTTAATTTAACTAAGCTGGGTTGGAAATACGTTTTATGTCTGCTTAAACAATACAAATGGGTCCAACTGGCTTTTTTTCTGTTAAATCAATCAAAATTGATAGAATTGAAATACATCACACACTTTTCGACATTTATTGTCCCAATGTGCGAAATATGATGTCTTCCTAATTTTATCAAAGTTATGCCCAAATCCGAATGAGAAACGAAGTTTAGAGGGTATTTATACATACTGGCAAGGAATTGCAGAGCGTCTTCTATAGTTTCTTGATTATGGTACTGGTGTAGTTTAAAAACAAACAGATATGGACAGTGAAGATATTCGTTCTTCCAGGCAAGTTTTAAGTGAAAGTTACAAAAGTTCCCATGTGTCCTTTTACTAACTGTGTACCGGATGTATTACAATAACCCTTTACTCCATAGATACGCGTTTTCCCGCACCAATCACAGAAGGCCATTGAAAACAGTGCAGGAAGAGTTCAGATTGCTCGTTACGAGCAATCTGAACACTTCCTGCTTTGTTTTCCACTCTGTCAGTTAATATAAACATATTTCACCCATTGCTGATACGGGGTGAATTAATGCTTTCGATATTAGAGTTGTCCAAAGGCGTCTTTATGAAGTAAAGGGATAAAGTCGCTTATGATAAAAACAATAGCGGTTTCTGTATTGGTGTAAACTTACTTATTCATTTCGAATTTACATACATACAAATCAATTTTGTTATTTATATGGATAAGAACGGAAGATAAAATCTTATAAGGCACTTCTCCATGACATATATAAATTGTGAACAGATTTCGCAGATTATAAGCAATTCCATGTATGCTCTTACCGTTACGAAGATAACCTAGTTCTAAATATATTCAATAAAAATGTCTTAACATACTATTAGGAATATTGGTTTTAATATATTTAAGAAACTTAGACAATGAAGCAAGTAATTAAAAGAGAATATGATTAAAATTATAAAAGTTATGTATATGTTATATGAATTAACAAAATAATAATAATTAACATTTATGGACATGTTTTCAATGGCATGGACGAAACTGAAAGACGGCCTAACCCCACCACGTAAATAGAACCAGTCTTGTTAGTTTTTCAGACGTACGTGTTCCAGGAGAATTGACTAATAAAACAAATATTTGTGAACGGCTTCAAATATTTTAACATTTTTGTCATAAGCAACCGTATCCCAAAAAGAAATATATTGAAAGAAACTGTATATAACTCACTGACAGATGTCGGAAGTGTTATATGTTGAAGCCGGTAAAGACACTTATGTCAGTATTACAGTGGGTATCCAAGGTTTGACCTGGTGGTCTCACGAAGAACACTGTGTTCTACCCAGGAATCGGGCTACATGTATATACTGAACAACATGATTCAATTAACAATTTATTAATATTTGACTGATTTTGCCAAACTTTATGAGGAAACTAACGAAAACCCAATTTCGTTTTATGTCACAAATGTTCACTTTTTTCTTATTATGAAAAAAAAAAAAAAAACCGTTATCACCAAAATAGGCATGTTTTTTTATATATACATTGTATATTTTTATATTATCTCTGCTTTGATATCAGTTAACGACACTTTTTTATCTGAATACACGTGTTCATCCAAGCCTATTTTTCAATGAGCAGATGATTGAATGAATTCATAACGCATCTTGACAATTTGGATCATATTGTCCCGGAAATTGACTAACAAGGGAATTGTGGGAACGCTTATGATTCTCTGAGAAGAAAATACCGTGGTTAAGCCAATTATCTCGCTTAAACATTTATCTTCTGTCATGTCCTATCACATACACAATTGACGGCTAATTTACAATTACGCGGGAAAGATAGTGTGCTTTTATAATATAGCAATTAGAAATTATTCATAGGCAGTATCTGAACGGAAAATAAGAGTCTTTTGTCAATAAAAGTTCAGGTTAAAGGTTTATTGTATTTTATTATGTATTTGAATGGGGATTACAGCATTTTGTCAACATATGAATGGTTAGATTCTAATTTTATTGGTAGAGGAAGACGTCAGAATAAATCCAATAGTATGTAGAACTACTGTCCTTCCGCAAGTATTTGGCAATTTTCTCACATGATATTTTTAATATAAACATTATCCATACATTACTACTTTGAACTTCATATTTAAAATCATAAAAAAAAAACAATTTTCATTAAAGCAGTGTTGTCAATCGAGTTCTTAAAATATAACGAAACAAAATATAAAAAAAAATAACCTTTAAGTCGTCCGCTATAAGATGAAAAAATTAAACCCACAATTGCCTTTCGACTATTTACCAGACTTATTTCCGTTTTTAAAGGAGAAACGAAGCAGAGCATTAACACGATGAATACATTATAGGGTATTATAATTATTTGGATCATGTAGAAATACAATTTTCAGAAATGTAAATAATTTATAGTATGATGTTGCCCGACAGGCTTGAATGAACTATTACTAAGTTTAATTACTTCATAATCTCAACAAACTGGTGTCTTTCTTATCTATCACGTGACCATACATCATCATAGATCGGGTTTTTTACTGAACCAAATTTGAGAATACTGAAACTATTTAGCCATATCGTGAACCTAAATTAACACATTTTGTAACCCCTGAACTTAATAGCTTGGACATAGTGGGGCTTTGACTTTTCTCTCTGCAGAGCCCAGATAAAGGCCCTGTCCTGCAGGGACACTTTGCTGATAAACATCCTGCTGCATTTCAAAGCGTTTTGCTTCCAGGGACTTCTTTTAAGTGTACGTGTGTAACTACTCAATCTACTGCATAAGTTTGGTAAGATCGGTTGAAAAATGAGAATGTTATCCCATGTATACACAATACCAAACAGAGCATATTTAGACCAGGATAAGAACAGGCAACTTCTCAGATAGTAATTATATGATCAGGCCAGTAAAATTGATTTAGAAAGGAAATATTTAATTTAAGTTACTAAATTGTTGGTGACACATCTATTCATTCGTATTTTTAAAAAAAACGAAAGACAAACTGTCTGGTATCAACATATAAAGATCAATTATGACAATTGGTATTTCTACTTGGCTCCCTGCAGTTTAAAAAGAATAACAATGCTCATACATAATATAGAAAATATTGGGGGGAAAAATCAAGAAGATTGTATTGTTGCAATAAATGAAATAAAAATATGTTTAAACTTAACTATACTGCAAATATTATTTTCAACTAAAACTATACGAGAACCGGGAATTTAAAGGTTTTTTAAATGTATCATTTTTGTTTGAATTTATTGTTATTTTAAAATATTGTTTGTGTTTTTTAATTGTTGAATGGTAATCGGTCCATCTAACCCAGCACTTATAAACGAAGTATTTTATTTGCAGAATTAACTTGTTGAGTAGATTGTCACATATATTTCATTGATCATTATGTTTGAATGGTTCTATTTTTGTTACTGCACATAGTGTTAAAACTACCACAAAGTCATTGTTTTGCAAACCCGAATTCCAAAATATATGTGTGATGTTTTTTTTCTTTGCAACACGTATCTGAAATAAAATTTTCAACAGTAATTGCGTAATTCATTTTAAAGGGACATAACTGAGTTTTTAGTTCTTTGTTACTTACTCTTTCTTTCTTATTCGGAGTTATTCTTTTATATTCAATAATAATTTATTTAATGATTGTTATCGCCATTTTTTATATTTGGTATTTTTTTCGTATAAGCTTTAGTGTCACATCTGTTTGAGTCACTATGGTGACATCCATAAATTGTAGTTTCGCTTCTTTCTGTTGTGCACTAGAGGTAACTGCGGTTGTTCGTCCCGATTGAGCGATGCGTTCCGCTGTACTACTGTGATTGTTTCCTACACCGTTCTCTTGATTAGTTTGTCTGCACTAGTGTATTAGTTTGGTGTTGTCCTGAGTGATGGTACGCCCGATTTAAGAACAGTGTTCGTTAGTAGAACTTAAAACATAATACATATCGATTTTAACTTTTCTTGACGAAAGACTCTTACTGTTTATTAATAAGTCCTATATTCCATGTTATTGAAACATTTAACATCTGCTCCTGTTAATTGTGCTATTTGTCTTAAAGTGTGCGTGTGATATGACATGGCATGATAAATGTTAAAACTAAATAATTGGCTTAAGCACAGTATTTCCTCCTTAAAGAAACATAAACGTCCCCACAAGTCACTGTAGAAACATTTTCCGGGACAATTTGATCTGAATTGCCAAAAAGTGATATAGATTCATTCGATCATAAACTCCCTTGAAAATTATCACGAACGAACGCGCGTGTTCAGATATCAAAATTGTCGTAAAACGATATCAAAGCAGAGTAAATTAAAAGCAAACCAATTAGATTGATGAAAACAGCTTAGGCATATTATGAAAAAAAAGAGAAATATTAAATTTTGTAACATAAAAAGAAATCATGTGTTAGTTTATTCTCTTATGCAATTAAGTAAGGATTTTATTAAGTGATTTAGTAGTCGTGTATTATCGGCAATTTCAACCAAATGTAGTTATTGACGAGTAATTGCTTTTTTATTTACGCAGGACTGTCCGCACTAAAGTTCTGATAACATAATTATATTCCATCCTATTTTGCTATCGACATCCAATGGTAGGAGACCTACAAGTCAATCATTAAGGAGATACTTATGAACATCACAAAAAGCTTGACAATAACAGACGGGTAGGAATTATTTTGAAGAGGATATCCAAGAGAGGTATACGTACACTGGCCCTAAACGTCACACATAACAGTTTTGCGCGTGTAGAGAAGTATACCTCTGAAACCCTAAACATATTACCAATGGTTCTTATAATATTTTTGTTTCCCCAGATAGTCATCTAATCATTTAATGATTATTTAAACGAAAATATAACAGAATCACATGTATAACCTATAATTGTATGTTTGCTGAATTTAAAAAAAGGTAAGATTTCTAGTCTAGGTCAAAATCTCAGACTATATTGTCAGATATACTCTTTAGAAGAAACAGAAATCGATATTGTTTCATATATTTTATTTTATACTACTTAAAATTACAAATTTATTACTTTAGAACCATTCAAACACTAGAGCTATATTAAAATTGTATGTGATATCGATGTATTGTGTATTTAAAACTTGAAAATGAGTAAAATTAATCCCAGCATGGGTTTTAACATATTTTATTTCTCAGTTTAAACACATTTTATACAATAAAATTTAGATTAGAACGGATTCACAGTGCTTATGATATTATTCACCTGATTGGTTTATGTCGCATTAAATAAGATACTGTTCTAATATTTATTCAAATAAACGCATGCAATATCCAAATATTGGATAGTTTTCAAAATCTAGGCATATAGCCAATACTGCCAATGAGATATTATGTTGACATTCGGAATAACCTTCAAAAATATGGAGACTGTTCATATTTTAGATTATATGCTTTATGTATCAACTTTATGAGCATTTATTTGGATTCACTGTATCTGTGTATCATATCAAATAAAGCGTTTATTAACCGAAATTTGAACTTAAAAAGCTTTCAGACGACTAGACATTGCAGTTATAGGCACATCTCAAGTGCAGCATAACAATTGAGGAAATACGTATATGTTTGTTCAGTCTAGCCTAGTGTGCATTATCGGAACCCCAATCCATTTTCTTACATTCTTTATCTCAGTACTACTAAAATTTCCAGTTTACCGGCTTGGATAAATTCCATACATATTCATACACCTTCCTGAAGTGATTGATATTAATGTAGCGTTGAGTAAATTTTATGCAATTTTTTTTTTTAAAAAAATGATATAAAAAATGTCTCAATATATTTCTTTTGTTTGATTTGTATCTACTTGCTTATATTGATAAATGAAATTTGAGGAATTAAAAGTAGTGCCTATCGCGTATGCTCATTTGGGCGGTGATAAATACCGCAAAGCTTGATCACGAAGACAAAAGCGGAGCTAAGCATTTGGCATAAAGCCAAGCTAAAAAACAAAGTGTTTAACACTGTCTAAGATTTTGAACTCTGAATACATGGACATTGTCGGCTCAGTTTGAATATGTTATTTTATGTTAATTTTGTTTCTTTTTATGTCTCAAGAAATGTTTCAAATCACATTTATAAATATAAATCTGCATTTGTGCACAGGCATATGAACCGAATATGCTTTTCAGTATAAAAGTATATATAAGTATCCTTTCCCTAAATGCAACTTAGTTTTTTCCACATAATTCTTTAATTTTCAAATGGAAATCATATTATTCTCATTATTCTGATAAATAACATTTCAAATGAGAAACATATATTAATGTAGAAGGTTCATTATAATATATGTGTGGGCAATATCACAAGCTAAATATATCATGGTATAACGCGAATACGGTTTAACGTGAAAGTGGTATAACGTGAACGTGGTAAAAGGTGAACATGGTATAACGTGAACGTGGTGCAACGTGAACATGGTATAACATGAACGTGGTATAAGGTGAACATGGTATAAAGTGAACGCGGTACAACGTGAACATGGTATAACGTGAACATGGCATTAAGTAAACATGGTATTCCTTGAACGCGATATAACGTGAACATGGTATAACGTGAACGTGGTATAATGTGAACGTGATATAACGTGAACGCGGTACAACGTGAACATGGTATAACGTGAACATGGTATAACGTGAACGTGTTATAAGGTGAACGTAGTATAACGTGAACGTGGTATAAGAAAACTGTGTATAAGGTAACATGGTATAACGTGTAAGAGGTATAACGTGAACGTGGTATAAGGTGAACGTGGTGTAAAGTGAACTTGGTATAACGTGAACGCGGTATAAAGTGAACGTGGTATAGCGTAAACGTGGTATAGCGTAAACGTGGTATAGCGTGAACGTGGTATAAAGTGAACGTGGTATAACGTGAACGTGGTATAACGTGAACGTGGTAAAGCGTAAACGTTGTATAAAGTGAACTCGGTATAAAGTGAATGTGATATAAAATGAAGGTGGTATAAAGTGAACGTGGCATAACGTGAACGTGGTATAACGTGAACGTGGTATGACGTGAACGTGGTATGACGTGCACGTTGTATAACGTGAACGTGGTATAAAGTGAACGTGGTATAACGTGAACATGGTATAACGTATGTGCGGCATAACGTGAACGCGGTATACAGTGAACATGTTATAACGTGAACGCGGTATACAGTGAACATGGTATAACGTGAACGTTGTATAACGTGAACATGTTAAAACCTGGACGCGGTATAATGTGAACGTGGTATACAATGAATGTGGTATAACGTGAACGTGGTATAAAGTGAACGTGGTATAACGTTAACGTGGTATAACGTGAACATGGTATAAGGTGACCGTGGTATAAAGTGAACATGGTATAACGAGAGCGTGATATGAATGAGTGTTTATGATCTGGAGAAATCCAACATGCAACATCTCCACCCCTTTGAATATCAAGAATCTATGTGTATATGATACATAAAGGCTCACAACGCATTGGTGCTCAAAATGGTCGATCTGCTGTGTATCTAGGTTCCGCCCCTGCACCAAGACGCAGACGTTATTATTGGAATTAGGGACATAATGGACGATCTGCTAGATAATTCCAATTTCACAAGTTAAATAGCATGTTAATAATAAGTTCATTCGTTTAATATCAACAGACTAGACAGCTGATTGATGGAAATGTCTGTGAAATACCGATGAACGACAGATGAGAAAATTGATGAAATAAAAAGTAGTGAATAGCCAATGCTCTTCATTTATTAAATTGATCAAGTGATGTGATTGACAGTCTAATACAGTATGAAATGGAACTCAGAAAGAATTAAGTAGACACCATTGTTGTATGGTATGATACGACATTTAATATCGCATTATAACCCAGTATTATCATCCAACCAAGACAGTAAAACAAGTAACACAAGTGTAAGAAAGAAACCGTAGATAGATTATCTTACAGTGTTTTATAAAAATGCTGACTTAGCTTAGAAAAAGAGAAACGAATTAGAGGATAGGGTAAACTATGGACATTCATCCATAATTTAAAACTAGATGAAAACAATCCTAGATATTTTTTTGTATTTCCTTTAACATTTACATTTTCAAAGACGGGTATGGTGTTGAGGAAGCAATAACAAAACGTCTGGACGGTAATTTATTTTTCTGATGTTGCATAAACATAGATCAAACTTAAATACTGGAAATTTCAAAAAATTCTATCCATAGGAAAATAATGACAAAAACTAAAGAAATCGTCATTAAATTCTATGCAACATTCTTCAAAATCAAATTTTTCATCCAATTAGAAATGACAATCTTGTACCAGGAGGGATTTTCATACCAATCGATTTAACAATAAAATAAATGCGATCTATTTAGCACAATAATGACATGCAAGAAATACATATTCTTATTGTAGGGTATTTTAATTTCAAGGAAATCATTTGGTATGGAAATTTAACAAGAGCAATGGAAAATAGCCCATCAACAATTCTTTTTCGAAAATGTGTGCGACGGCTTTTGATACCCGCACATTTATGAGCCAACTATTTTAAGAAATTTAGATCTGGATTTTCATCAAGCTATTTATGATAAATACCATGAATTACCTACCATGTCTCCTTAAACTATAATTAGAACGTATTACACGTGTTACTAAATATGGTACCATATTTCTATTATCACTACTAAAATAAGGTCACAATGACATGCCTCGCATATTTCCAAGAATTCTTATTTTGGCACTACAAGGTACAGCTCAACCACGTGTTAACCCCTTATTAAAATGATCTGCCTCAACCGATAAATGCTCTGTTTGGAAAGTCATTGTTTACACAATATCGGCATGGCTTCAGGCAGACCCGCTCCTGTATCACTCAACTACTGGAAATATTGGAGAACTAGACAGAAAGTATAAATGCAAGTTTTCTTCTAAACATTGTATACATCTACTTGTTATAAGAAAGAAAGTAAGCTACTGTTCTCACCAAATATTTACTGACAGAAATAAAAGGTTATGAAATAAAATACATGCCTGCATTGAACAACTTTCTTAACCTTTTATTTTTGCCAGGAACCTTTGGTGAGAACAGTTTCTAACTTTTCTTTCACTCTTTTATTTTACAGCTACGTTTAGCTTTGTGCTCTTTCCGAACATTTTACGATACATTCTGTTTCGTTGGGAATATTGTTCATCTAGAAAAGAAACACAATGATTTAAAACACGTGTTATTCAGGGATTCCACACTCATTTCGCTTCCATTCTGACCATTTCCTCATTAACCATAACTCTATTTCAAACAACATAGCCACCCCACTGATCCGCCCATGTGTATGGTGGGATTTGGTTAACTGAGCGGAACATCCTTCATATTGTCAACATTCCATACATGCAGATGTGAAGTCCATGCACCAATGTATGCGGTTCCTCAAAGAGGTGTATTTCACCAGCTTGCTATTTCCTGATATCTTTCCCCGTCATTTAACGTACTACATTATCTAGTACTTCCATTATAGGCAATCATATTAAAAATAAAAAAATAAACTACAGCTGGCACATTTTAATGGAGCAATAGATGAGTGGGTTTATATATACACAAGTTTCCACAAAAACAAGATAAGATAAATTCGTCATGCAGAATGTTTAATTCAAAATATATATTTAACAATAATGATCAAGATACGCTACTATCAAAACATAGACCCACACCAAAGCAAGTCTCGGCAGACAAATGTACAAGCTGATCAAAAATGTAACTTGCTGCTTAAAGATATGACATTTACTTGGCTTCAATTCTTTTTTGCGTTACAAAAAGATGTAAATACTCGACGTGGCGTCTATCACATTGAATAGATGGTTAGGACACGGCTAAGCTCATCTTACAACTTCGGCGGGGTTGCATTCACAACTTGGCAACGCGCTACACGTCTCACACCACTATTACATTTCCCATAGGGCTCCATTGTAACATTTATGTCCAAAACAGAGTGAAAAATTAAATTTTGCAGTATGTGTCTTGGCTCAAATTCTTCACTGGTTCAAGATATGCAATTATAAAGGAAAAAAAGTATACCTTGACAGGTTTTTTTTTTTTAATTTCAATCCTTTTGTGAGACTTATCAATTTCCAGAGTAATAAACTGTCAACTATTCGCCCTAGATGCGGTTCGAACCAACAATTCTGAAATGACACAGAATTGTCCAGAAAGCTGGTATCAGCATCAAATTTTGGTGCTTTCTAAAATACTTACCATTTAACTCATGCTAGCAAAAAACAAAACATTGCAGTACAAAGCCCTGAAAAAAGAAGAAAAAGAGAACTTAAGTTTTGTTTCTACCTCCCTCATCTGTAGGTCCGGAGAACTCAAGGCAGATACTAGTGGTGTGAGTCCTGAATACATAAACATAAGATGAGGAAGTAAATGAGGGGACGCAAAATGAGGTTTAAAACCATTATCAAAATAATATAAATAATACAGGTTGTCATATACATACAATAATCAGTTTTATAAATGAAAAGCTCAGATTAAATCTGGGTAGAACAATAAGTTATTTTCTCTTTCACTGATAATTGTACTGTTTATACAAATAATAAAAACAATAGAAAAACTACAATATGAGACTAGTAGAATTGTCACTGGTTTAAACCGCTTGGTTTCAATTGAAAATCTTCTAAAAGAAATTGGCATGGTTTCGCTAGCAGGTCGCAGGAAAATCCAGAAATTAGTTCTTATGTACGGTTATATTCATGGAAATCTACCATCTTATTTAAACGATCTATTTCCACTTACAATAAATGAAATCAAATCCATACAACTTGAGAAATAGAAATGATATTTTACCACTTTCTCGACGAACGGAATTTTATTCACGCTCAGTCATATCCTCTGTAATTAAACTTTGGAATGATCTTAAAATTGATATTCAAGAGTCAGTTTCTATTTCTATCTTGAAAAGGAAAATTAAGGATAACACAACACATTGAGTTTCTGGAAAAACTCTTTTTCCAAAACCTTTTTTTTATCTTTCGTTATCTTCATTGACAAAGTATCGCAGTTTGAAGAGTATGGCAGTGCGATCACAAAAAAGTAACGAAAAGCATTATAAATTGCCGATTTATGTCACAATTATAATCTAAAGACCCCCAAAATGCATGCTTTCCCACTGGAAAGTCGTTTCGTCCAAGTTGGAAGGATAAATTTCCAATTGGAATTTCTAATTTCCAAATTGGAATCAGAAATCTATTTTTAGAATTGGCCAATGGGAATCGAGGTTTTCCAATTGGAAGGTTCTAATATTGATCTATATCGGTGTTATTTAATTGGAAAGTGTCGGTGTCACGTTAAATTCACACGCACTACGGAAAGTCCACGCTTTATGGATGTACAATTATGCTTTTTTATCTGGTCTTTCTTTAAGTTATGTATTGATATTTAAATGATTTGTTTCATTATATCTAAACTTTCAATTGCTAAAGGTTAGAAGAAATAGTTAGTCCAATAAAAATTTTAAAATCCCATTTAAAATCGAACAATATTGACCAAATGTGCGATTTTTTACTCAATGCGTTCTTTTTTAAAACCTTAATTCTCGAAAGATACTCAAGAAATAAACAAAAAAAAACTGACAAAACTCATTTGATATAATACATTTTCAATCGATCATATAGCACTGTCACCAATAAATTAAGTTTTTTAACAGAAAAGAAATCATCCACAATTTACTCATTTCCAAGCTATGTATTTTTTTTTCGGCATCAAATGGTTCTTTTCAAAACCTTAAAGATATAAAAAATACCAATATGATTTCTTCTCAATAACAATTTGGTATACTATATTTTCAATCGCCGATACTTTTAAAGTTATCTTAATCAGCTTAAATTGATAAAAAATTTAATGTTCTTCCAAATTATATCCATTTCCGAAAATCAACATTTCCCATTGTTTCTTCGCGTGTACCGTTCAGAAAGATCTGGACCTTAAATAAACAATGTTAATTATTTTATTTTATTTTATGACCTTTAAGAATGTAAGTTTAATATATCTTTCAACAACAAACATATAAAGATATTTTTCATTGTGCTTTGAAAGAAATATAAGAGATTAAATCCAGGTATTTGTTTCACAATATTTTGCCTCGCTTTCGAAAAATCTAGTCGTTAATTTGACAATATAAAAATCATTAAGTTTTTTAATAGTTATATTAATTTTCTATAAAAATTGAACAATGAGAAATTGAAACTATTTTTAAAATAAAGATTAACAGGCTGCAGGAATTTACGAGTGCATATGAAAATATAGTGTCAAATAAGGAAATCAAATGTCGAGTAAGGATGTTGAGTATACAAAGATTAGAAAATCTAGTGTCCAATAAAAAATATATATAGTCGAGTAAGGATTTTGTGAATTGAGTGAGAAAATCTAGTGTCACGTATGAAATTATAGTGTTAAAGAAGGAATTTGAATATCGTGTTATGATGTTGATTAAATATAGATTAGAAAATCTAGTGCCCAGTAAGAAAAATCTATAGTGTCAAATAAGAAATTTGGATGCCATGTAAAAATGTTGAGTAAATATAAAGTAGAAAATCTAGTGCCCAGTAAGAAAAATCTATAGTCAAGTAAAGTTGTTGTGATTTAAGTGAAAAAATATAGTGTCACGTATGAAAATAAAGTGTCAAATAAAAAATTTGAATATTGTGTAAGGATGTTGAGCATAGATAGATTAGAAAATCTAGTGCCCAGTAAGTAAAATCTATAGCAAAGTAAGAATATTGTGTATTGAGTGAGAAAATATAGTGTCGCGTATGACAATAAAGTGTTAAAAAAGAAAATTGAGTCTTGTGTAATGATTTTGAGTTAATATAGATTAGCAAATCAAGTGCCCAGTAAGAAAAATCTATAGTCAATTAAGGATGTTGTGTATCGAGTGATAAAATGAAGTGTCGCATATGAAATAAAGTGTCAAATGAAAATTTGAATGTTGTGAAAGAATGTTGAGTGAATATAGATTAGAAAATCAAGTGCCCAGTAAGAAAAATCTATAGTCAAGTAAGGATGTTGTGTAACGAATGAGAAAATTTGGTGTCGCATATGAAAATAAAGTGTTAAATAAGGAATTTAAATGTTGTGTAAGGATGTTGAGTATATAAAAATAAGAAATTTTAGTACCCAGTAAAAAAAATCTATTGTCAAGTAAGGATTTTGTGTATCAAGTGAGAAAATCTAGTGTCGCATATGAAAATAAAGTTTCAAATAAATAATTTGAATATTGGGTAAGGATGTTGAGTATAGTTAAATTAGAAAATCTAGTGCTCAGTAAGAAAAATCAATAGTCAAGTAAGGATGTTGTGCATAGAGTGAAAAAATCAAGTGTCACGAATGAAAACATAATGTTAAATAAGGAATTTCAATGTTGGGTAAGGATGTTGAGTATATATAGATTAGAAATTATAGTACCCAGTAAAAAAAATCTATAGTTAACTAAGGATGTTGTGTATCAAGTGAGAAAATGTAGTGTCGCATATGAAAATATAGTTTCAAGTAAGAAATTTGAATGTTGTGTAAGAATGATGAGTAATTATAGATTAGAAAATCTAGTGCCAAGTAAAAAAACTCTACAGTCAAGTAAGGATGTTGTGTATCAAGCGAGAAAATGTAGTGTCGCATATGAAACTATAGTGTGAAATAAGAAATTTGAATACCTTGTAGGAGTGTTGAGTAAATATAGATTCAAAAATCTAGTGCTCAGTAAGAGAAATCTATAGTCAAGTAAGGATATTGTGTATTGAGCGAGAAAAGCTAGTGCCACGTATGAATATATAATGTCAAATAAGGAATTTGAATCTTGTGTAAGGATTTGAATATAATTATATAGATAGAAAATGTAGTGCCCATTAAGAAAAATCTATAGCTGAGTGAGGATTTTGTATATATAGTGAGAAAATCTAGTGTCACGATTGAAAATATAGTGATAAATGAGGAATTTTAATGTTGTGTAAGGATGCTGAGTATATATAAATTAGAAAATCTTGTTCCTAGTAAGAAAATCTTTAGTCACATATTGATTTTGTGTATCAAGTGAGTAAATCCAGTGTCGCTTAAAAATATTGTGTTAAAAAATCTATAGCCGAGTGAGGATGTTGTGTATCTAGTGAGTAAATCTAGTGTCACGATTGAAAATATAGTGTTAAATGAGGAATTTTAATGTTGTGTAAGGATGCTGAGTATATATAAATTAGATAATCTAGTTCCTAGTAAGAAAATCTTTAGTCACAGATTGATTTTGTGTATCAAGAGAGTAAATCCAGTGTTGCATATGAAAATATTGTGTGAAATAAGAAATTTGAATGCTCTGTAAGAATGTTAATTAAATATAGATTAGAAAATCAAGTGCCCAGTAAGAAAATTCTATAGTCAATTAAGGATGTTGTGTATCGAGTGATAAAATGTGGTGTCGCATATGAAAATATAGTGTCAAATGAAAATTTGAATGTTGTGTAAGAATGTTGAGTGAATATAGAGTAGAAAATCTAGTGCCCAGTAAGAAAAATCTATAGTCAAGTAAGGATTTTGAGTTTCAAGTGAGAAAATCTAGTGTCGCGTATGAAAATAAAGTTTAAAATAAAGAATTTGAACATTGGGTAAGAATGTTGAGTATAGATAGATTAGATAATCTAGTGCCCAGTAAGAAACATCAATAGTCAAGTAAGGATGTTGTGTATAGAGTGAGAAAATCCAGTGTTGCGTATGAAAACATAGTGTGAAATAAGAAATTTGAATGTCATTTAAGAATGTTGAGTAAATATAGATTGGGAAATCAAGTGCCCAGTAAGAAAAATCTATAGTCAAGTAAGGATGTTTTGTATCGATTGAAAATATCTAGTGTGGCGAATGAAAATATAGTGTCAAATAAAGAATTTTAATGTTGGGTAAGGATGGTGAGTATATTATATTAGAAAATTTAGTGGTCAGTAAGAAAAATATATAGTCGAGTAAGAA
Source organism: Panopea generosa (assembly GCA_029582155.1). NCBI lineage: Eukaryota > Metazoa > Mollusca > Bivalvia > Adapedonta > Hiatellidae > Panopea > Panopea generosa. The sequence goes on from CM055900.1 coordinate 2,079,289, forward strand.
TGTTGTGTATCGAATGAGAAAATTTGGTGTCGCATATGAAAATATAGTGTCAAATAAGGAATTTGAATAGTGGGTAAGGATGTTGAGTACAGATAGATTAGAAAATCTAGTGCCAAGTAAGAAAAATTTATAGTCAAGTTAGGATGTTGAATATCGAGTGAGAAAATGTAGTGTCACGTATAATTGAGCCAAGTGTTTCTGAAATTTATCCATAGATGACACAGTTTCAGACCGGACATGAACTCTCAATCAGACTGAAAGTGTCATCAAACAAAGGTAAATTGTGACCTTGACCGTTGAAGTGGGATTCTGGGTGAAACGAACGACAAATCGGCATGTTATGTTGGTAACTACTACTACTACTTCTACTACTACTACTACTACTACTACTACTACTACTACTACTACTTCTACTACTTCTATTACTACTTTTACTACTACTACTACTACTACTACTACTACTACTTCTACTACTACTAGTACTACTACTATTACATGTACTACTACTACTATTACTACTACTACTTTTACTATTACTACTACTACTTTTTCTACTACTACAACTACTACTATACTACTTTCATTATTACTACTACAAACACTGCTACTACTACTACTACTACTACTACTACTTCTACTACTACTACTACTACTACTACTACTACTTTTTCTACTACTACTACTACTACTACTACTACTACTACTACTACAACTATAACTACTACTACTTTTATTATTACTACAACTACTACTATACTACTTTCATTATTACTACTACAAACACTGCTACTACTACTACTACTACTACTACTACTACTACTACTACTACTACTACTACTACTACTACTCCTACTACTATTACTACTACTACTACTTCTACTACTATTACTATTTCTACTTCTACTACA